>LOEQ01011003.1:16095-26395 GCA_001685075.1 Bramus lutescens
AGGAGGAGGAGGAGAAGAAGGAGGAGGAAAAAGTGATTAAAAACTTGAAAATAGTTCTATACTTTTCAGTTTTCACAAAAAAGGTCTAAAACTAAGAAATTTAGGTAACATTTCATGCTTCACATACTTAACATGAGCATTATAGTGTTCTTTATATATCCAGTACCATTGCATTGAAAAGAACTAAATTTTCTCTTCCAGCAGCTTTATCTTCTAGATTAACAGCAGGACCTTATTCCTTCTTCTCCATGCTGGCATTTAGTTTGGCACAACCTTGTGCAGGTCTTAGGCATTCCGTCACATTCTCTGGGAGTTTCTTATGCACTAGATCAGTTGCCTGGGAAATACTGGTTCCTTGGAATTGTCCACTGATGTGGGATGTCCAAAAGCCTTCCATTAACAGTCCACCACCTCTGAATATGAAAACCTTCCGTCACTTTTTCCCATGTGGATCCCTGAGCCTTGAGAAGAGGGGTGTTTTCTTTGTTAGGGTTTCTTTTTATGGTAAAATACCATGATCATAAGCAACTTTGGTATGAAATGGATTATTTCCGCTTACGATTTCATACCTCAGTCCATTATTTAAGGAAGCCACGGCAGAAAGCTGTAGACAGGAACTGATGGAGAGTCCCTAGAGAAGTGATGATTGTTGCCTTGATCCTCATTGCTTTTCCAGTGAGCTTTTGGATAGCACCCAGCGATACCAGGACAGGTGTGTACTGTGCACAGTAAACTATGCCCTCTCACATTAATCATCAGTCAAGAAAACACCACAGTTTTACCTACATGCCAAATCTAAAAAGACATTTTCGCAACTCAGTTTCCTTCTTTCCTGGTCACTCTAGTTAATGTGAAGTTGATACAGGTTTTAGTACTCAAAAGCTCTCACTCTCTGTACATTGTGCACTTGTGGTTCTCTGTGATAATTTCCATCTTCTGAAAGAAGAAGTTTTACTGCAGAGGGTTTGGCAGTACACTGACATATATGAAGATGCTTAGTTATTGTGCTCATTTAGGAAAATAATAGATTTTTTTCAAAAGATCCATGATCTAAAAATCTAAGGTTCTTGCCCTTACAAAGAGTATCAGATAAAAGTTCCATTTCATGTAGTATGCCTTAATCCCAATCAAAATGTAGCTGAATACTCTGTCAACATGTGTAACCCTATAAGAACAGTAGATATATCTTACAAGTAGATCTCTATCGTAATTCAAAGTGGGGTTACAATGATGGCTACTTTTTCCCTCCCATTGCACAGATAGGGCATACTAGCCTTATGAAAGTTATTCATTAAGAGTGCAGATTCTAGTATAGCATAATTTACTCTCCATATGTGATATCATAAATATATGTTGTTTTTAGCAAGAGGATCTAACCATAATGTTGTTCATATATATAATATCTAATATATATGTTAACTAATAGCCTGTAATTTTATACTTTATATATGTATATTAGAGTCAAAATATTCAGAGTTAAGATAGCCAATAAGGGGGCCATGGCAAGGTAGTGGATATTATAGAAAAGGAAAATAAAATACAATATAATAAAGTATAAAGCAGAAATTAAAATAAGAGGATTCAATGGGGAGGTAATGAGAGGCAGGGACAATGAGGTAGTGTTTAGGCATAAGAAGTACTAAAGACCAAATAAAAAGCTATATATAAAACTAGAATTATAGAAATGTTGTCAAGTAATACACATGAAAAATGGATTTAAATAGTGTTTTATGAGAAGGAAGAGAGGGTTTCCAATATAGACATCATGTGCCACCAAACAAAGTCCTTAGTACCAAGAAAATGAACTACTTCAGCTTTTTACTCTGTCTCTATAAAGACTAAACTGATATTGCCAGACTGATTTTCACATACGGCTCATTTTTTTCAGTATTTCCTAGTGAGTTTATTGGAAAAAAATGTGCTTACTGGTGTTGAAGATAAGCAAACTGTTTCCAGTTTTATTTTCTAAGAAATAAAGGCTGATCTTGGGAGCAAGAGACTTAAAATAACACATTATTAGCATTTATTTATTTTATAATTGCTATGTGCTTTTTAAATTAAATGATCCATTTAAGATTACAACCTTGCCTGTAAGTTATTCAAATAGTAGTTATTGACTTCTTACCTTTTGATTCCAAGCTTAATCATTCAGCCCTGCAGTCAGTCATATTTGTAATTTATCTCCAACTCTCATATCCCATGTTTTCATGAGGAAACTCCATGCACATTTATTTGATATTTCCATTTTAATCTCACAAACAGCTCATATTAAATTTTGTTATATTTGCAAGTATATTAAATTAAGAGCTTAGACTCTTATATGCTTTTTATTTTCTTTTGAAAAATGTTGATAAAATAGGCTTAGAATTCATTTTCTGCAAATGAAAGACAGTACACATATTAAGGGTACATACAGAGAACTAGAAAATCAGAGATGCCTGTCATGTGCTTCTGTTGCATTGTAAATCCATTTAAAGGTTTAATTAACCTTTTCCCTTGCTTTTTATTTTATTATTTTTCTTATTTTTTGTGTTACATTTTCCTTTTCTAGTTATTTCTTGAGATTGTAACTAAATCATTCCTTTCTTCTCTGTACTTTCTCTAAGCTCTCTATAATCACACTTACTCTTCTTCAAATGTTGTTTATCTTTGATTAAACCTATGCAGTGTGTGTGTGTGTGTCAGTCTATTATGTATGTATGTCTGTGTTCCTAAATAAATAAATGTAACCATATAAACTTCAGTCTGTACGTTACCTGTATGCTTGTTTTAAGGAATGAACATTTGTTATTGGAAAGCAGTCATTGTACTCTGAAGCCATGAGCTAAAATGAATACTTTTTCCCTTGTCTATGCTAAGTATTTTGTTCAAAATACGGAAACATAATTAGTAAGTTATTCAAACAGGGTGTACACTGACTGTTCTTGCAGAGAATTCAATTTCAGTTCCTAATCCCCAAATGGTAGTTTAAAACTGACTGTAACTCCAGTTATAGTAAAATTAGATACCCTCTTGTTGTTGGTTGTTTTCCATTCTTGTCTCTTCTCTCTTTTGGGGGTCTGCCACCCAGTTCACAAATAATTGCAAACACAGAGGCTTATTATTTCTACTAAATGCCTGTTGTTACCTTAGCCTGCTTCTTGCCAGCTTTTCTTAAGTCATTTACGTCATCTACCATTGCCTCTCAGCTTTTGCCGTTAGTCTATTTCTGTGTATCTTTTCTTTCCTTCTTATGCTGTATCTGGCTGTATAGTTGGGTGGTTGGGTGACTGGTCCCAGGAGTTCTCCTCCTTCCTCACTCTTTTCTTGATTATGCCTCTAATGTTCTTCTCCTTCTGTTTATTCTCTCTGCCTGTCAGCCACACCAATTTATCTCTCCTGCCTGGCTATTGGCTGTTCAGCTCTTTATTAGAGTGATCAGGAGTTTTACACAGTTACAGCAATACAGCTTCACAGAGTTAAACAAATGCAACAAAAAGGAATGCAGCACATCTTTGCATCGTGTAACATTCCACAGCATAAGCAAAATTAAATAGTGTTATGTTGACGCTCATAGAAGACCAGCCCTTTTATAAACAAATGAGGAAGAGGGGTAGGTAGGTGGGTGGTAACAAACTGAGAAGTGGGGTGAGGAGGGACTGAGCAGAGAGGAGGGAGGGGAAACAACTGTGGCCAGGATGTAAAATTTATTAATTTTTTTAAGAACTTGAATCACATAATCATGGTGTCTATATAATTAAAAGACATATAATTGAGCAATTGGCGATATGGAAAAAAATTAAGTAATTCTAAAATAGTCTCCTATCAGAATTTCACCTTGCTTAGGACAGTCTTTTGAACCATTTAAATGCTGGAGGATAAAATACATTGCTCACTATTTATTTAAATGTTAATATAATAAAATAAATGCAAACCAAATGATATCGAGACTATTGTTTGATTGAATGTTTTGGTGCCATGCCTACCTAAGTTGAAATGTATAAATACAATTTACAACTTATATGTAACAACTGACTTTAATCCAGAGAATGAAAACAACTTTGAACCTCAACAATATGACATAGTGAGAATCTTATCTCTCACATACACAAAGAAAAACAATGACCAATAGTACCATTCATAAATGTGTGGTGTCTCTTTCCTTAGAAAAATACAAGTGAATGCAACAGCTTGATAAAACTTCACAAACACTAGCATATGTAAAGTTCACAACTTAAATTACCAAGAGCTTGTTATCACAAGACTACCTGTCATTGCTGGTGAGCATATAAAATACAGTGATTACTGTAATCAATATTTTAAATTACTAAAGACTTAAAATATGTGTTATATTTTTAAGTTTTTTATATATAATATATAAACATATGTATATATATCCCATTTATTCTTCCTTTGAGAATGATTGTAGTGGCATTTCAAATATATTTGAATAAATAAAAACTACTTGAAGATCTGAGAGTAAAGCAATCTTACTGGTCAGCTTTACAGACCAGATTGTAATCCCAGTAGCCACAATGACACATACATTCAATCCCAGTAGCCACGCTAGTTGCCACAGAAATCGGGAAGTGCATTACTTTGATTCCAGTGGTGTACACCTTCTATCCCAAACCTACAGAAGAATATAAGACGGGGCGAGACAGCTCTCAGATGCAGTCTCTTGAGATTCCTGGAGGCACGATAGTCATTTTCAGACTGTGGTAGAGGGAAGAACCAGTGGATGGCTGTTTTGCTTTTTGGATCTTTAGGTTGAACCCCAATTTCTGAACCTGAGTTGTTATTAATCGTGTTTCAGATGATCAAGATCTTTTTTATCAGATGATACAGTATACTTACATAGATTAAATGTATACTTTCACATAGCTTAAATCATCTGTGGGTTACTTGCAATACTCAATATGATGCAGGTGTTATGTAACTAATTTTGTGCTGTATTTTGGGAGGTGGGTATTTGTTTTGAAAAAGGCAGACCTTAAAATTGCTATATAGCTAAGATTGGCCTTGAACTATGACTAATGCGATCTAATACTAGTTACAATACAATATTTTCACAAACAAATATTAACACAAGAATTTTTTATTCTAATAATTAAGTTTGAAAAATGGTTGTATGAAGCCATCCAGGACTAAATCAAGAGGTCCTTTCCCATAATAATGATGAATGCAACAATACAAATCAATCATAAGACATTTTTATTGTCTAAAAAGCCATGTTCTAAAGCCTATACAAAATTGTGAAATGTCATGGAACATGATAAAACCCATACCATACTATATACTCAGAATTCAGACAATAAATAGCACTTACATACGGGAGATTATTTTGGTTAAAATTCTTTTTTAATTTCAAGCAGTTTGGGAAATTTCTATTATCTATTTAAATATATTAGACTGGATGGCAATGGTCTGCTTCAGGGCTGACCACACACATACCACTGTGTTTCAAGGTTTCGGGGCGATTTCTTTGACTGTCCTCATAAGTGGGGTCTTGTTTTACGATCTGTGACTATGATAGCATATTAGCCATAAAGACAGTGCCAATTTGTTTAAAGGAGATGACTCCTAGGAGAGCTACTTTGGTACACCTGATTTATGCTCCCACAGCAAAGATGCATGGCATTGGTGACATTTTATTATACTTATATTCATGTATGATCTTGTCTAAGGAAGGCAGAAGAATTATGAAAAACCTGTACAGCACAAATAATTTCATGCTCTACTGATACAGAAGGTCGGCATCTTCATTAGTGAACATAACAATATTTTTTACTTTAGATTCCACTATTCTTCCATAGTTGTAAGCTTGGTGGCATTTGCTTGTTACTTAGACATGTGTTACTTCTATTTTTGGATTTCTTATAATTTCATAATGATACATTTTAATTTGATATTGGAGACATAGCACAGTTATAACTACAGTAGATGAGTTTTGGTGTGTTCTTAGGTATAGTGAATCTATTGATCTTAATATATGGTTTGTGTTTTTATACTTTGTCCCTTCATAGTATCTGAATGTTTTTCTCCATCTTCAACTAGTGTCTTCTCACATGAAGACATATAAGTCAATTTACTCCATTCATTATAGATTAGAACATATTGCTGCCCTTGCTCCTGTTCCAGTCCCTGTGCTACGATGTGACCGTGTGTTAGCACCTTCATTAAAGCAGTTTAAACTGTTCACTCAATTCTCTCATTACAACATGCAGGTTCCAGAGATTGCATTCATTTTTAGGCTTGGCATAAATTCTATTGTCTGATAAGGGATACATGTCAGTATTTCTATGAAATGATTTCTTTAAGACACACAAGCAATACCAATTAAAATTCTGTATTTTAATTCTTAGTCATCTGTGTCTAAAATATATAAATTCCATGAAATGCAATCAGCACTAGGGATTAGACTTCACAGTTGCTTTATGAGAAAAATTGTCGAGATTGCTGAATAGAAATGTTCTGGCTCAAGAACTACTATTGGTTTTAAGTGTCCATGAAAGTTGGAGTAGAGACATGGATTGACAAGAATCAAAGGGGCTACAGCTAGAAAGGCTCACATCCTTTACTGAGTTAGGAGGCTGCTACTAATTGAGTGCTCAGTGCTGACAGTCCTCAGAATATGTACCATATGCTAGACTACAGATCTCCAAAGTTGTTAGCTGGTTCACTTATAGATACTGATTTGTAAAAAGAATGCTGCAAGCTGCAATAGTATGACTCAGGTTAGAAGTGACACATCTTCACTCTTTCTGTATTGTATGTGTCATAAAGATCGACAGTGATACAATGAAAAAGAGACTTCACAAAGTGTGGGTAACAAAAGTTCAAGTTCTTTGGGTGTTATCTTGAAATAATTCTCTCAGATGGCTTTCAAAGCCATATTATAAATCAGTATTCTTGTGGCAGGAAATTTACATCTTCATTTCCTGACGAATAGAGCAATATATACATGCATATTTACTTCTCCATACATCATATACAAAAAATTATAGTGAGATTTGTCAGTGGATTTAGTAAATTGTATCATCAGAGATCAGCAATAAACATATCCAACAATGCCAGTAATGAAATCCAGGTTGATAAGAAAGACCTAAGAAATATGCTCTACATTGTTTACAGCAAGAGAAGATTCCTATTAGGATTGCCCTAAAGATGAGAAACCTACATTCCCTTTCAACTTTTGTTTCATTCAGCCAAAATATTGAGTGATGATCAAGTGTATTTGCAAGGTTCATATCTCAACTCTGTCCACTTATTTAGAGGCATTTAGTAACATATTCACATAGAATATTTTTCAAGTGTTTGCCTCAGTCAGTGATCAGATTTAAAAGCACTCACACTGTATTATTTCATTTGGCTGTATATGCTATCAATATTGCAAAGAATAAAGTAACTCTTACCAAGACATCTTTTCCTTAGTGGCATTCCATTACAAATAGAAGAGTAAAACGAGTCAGAAAACCTTATGTTAAAATATTTTCTTACAAATAGTGAATGACATATTTTCAATTTCTTTTTTTTTATTGTGACCTGAATTAAAGGCGAGCCTAAAGTAGTTTATAAACCATTTCTACTGATCCTTACTACTACTGAAATATACACTAACTTCCTCATTTTATCAATACTCTATTATGGGCATGAATGTCGACATGACTTGTTCAGTATTTCAGAGGACATAAATGAAACTATTTTTGCATGAACTTTTTTCTGATTCTAAACTGAAGCCCTGTCTAACAAGGCACATTACTTCTACTACAATCATGTCTTGAAAACAACATGTCCTAGATCCCCGTCTGTAATTACAGAATGATAAGAACTAATTATTAGCTATTAGGATAATAATGTTATTATTTTGGATGAATCAGTATTTTTCATCTATTGAAAATTTCAACTAAAAATCAAAGAATGACAACGTGTTGTTTGCACAATGAGGGAGGTCCTTAGAGAGCATGCAGCCATAGCGAACAAAACACTATACAAGTAGACAAGTAGTTTGGTTTATGTGAGTTTTTATCTCATTATTATGACTGAATTACAGCCTAGGCACCTGGAGCACGAAAGCATGCTTTGTGTTGAGGACTAGTTTCTGTCACCTTAGAGAATGCATTCACTTTACTCTGACATAGTTCTGGATAAGATGTTTCTCTTCACAGTCTCAAAACTATATCTTTGATTAATTTTTTCACAATACATACAGGACTTGTGAATTTCATTGATTTTTTTGAAGTAGGGAGGAAGTGTTATGCAATTCACACACAATTTATTCTCAATTATTCACAGTAATCCATAAAAATACTGATGGCATTTTGCACATCACAGCTAACTGACAGAATATACAATTAGCTTTGATTCATAGCATTTATTAAGGTTCCTATTTAATTGCTAATTAGTTTGTATAGATTTGTAAATGCAGACTCTGACACTTGCATAATTTTTCTTTCCTAATGCTCAGCCAAGAGCATTGAGATCTCTGTAACGTAGAATCACAGCAATTCCTTGTTATGCTCTGTGGAACTCATGAAAATAATTATGGATTCACTAGTCCATTTATTTTCTTAACTTATTCGTGTCAATCTTTTATTCCCCCTTCCCCAGCCTGACACATGTGGGAAATTATAGAATGCTAGAGATAGAAACACAGGGAAAGCAGGCTTATTTAACATAGAGTTATTGAAATTGATAGATATTGTACATATTACTGCATCTGAGTTATTAACAAAATTATAAGAGAAATAAAAATCCAATTTTACAATTTTCATTATTTGTGTGTCTCTTTATAATTTCAGTTACAGTTTTTATTTTACAATAGTCAGTAAAGTTGTGTTGTTTCTCATTGTTAGGAATATTTCTTAACACGAGCTCCCTGCTGATGCAAAAATTCCTAATCAAGCCAAATCAAAACAAGGCAAATTAAGAAATATCCAGGTTTAATGAGAAATCTGTGCTATTGGGTAGCCCAGAGGGGGAACCCGGAAGCCACAGGAACGCGACCCACCCGGGAGGAAGAAAGGGAGACCAGGTGTTCCTCTTTTGGGGGATCACTTAAATACCCTGGGAGTGGGGGTGGGGTCAGGACCTGGCCTGCTGGGATAGATGCAAGGGACTGAGGCCTAGGCTCCCAACTTGACATTCCAGATTCTTTGGATATAGGGGTGAAAGGAAATTGGAACACTTAGGCTCTCTTTGGGAACAAAGGGCGTAGGCTCAAATCTGGCTACTTCCTGCAGGCACGGGGTGGCGTGGGGAAGGGGAGACCAGGTGTCCATATTTATTTAGCGAGAGGTGTGGCTGGAAAGGCATCCCGTGAACTGTCATCCTGGAGAAGGCAGGCATCTGTTCCTTGGGGGAGATGAGAAGGCTGGTGTCTAGGAAAAAAAAATGTCAATGCTAAAGATGAGTGTGCCAGAATGAGGAGCAGGTAGGCCCTTTATTGTGGCATCCTGGAAAAATGGAGGGTGGAAGGTCCTTTCTGCTGGAAAGACCAAGTGTCTTGAGTAGGTGCCCGCTTGACCCTGGAGAAATGGTACCAGCATGAGTGTCCCAAGAGCTTGGCAGCTGAGGGGGCAGTGAGGATTACCGCATGAGGTCCTGTCCATCGAGGTTCAAGAGACCTAGGAGTTAACTGTTTGAGGAGTACCCTGTCCCCTGGGGAGAGCGGGGCAGGTTTAGGGGCATTAGGGTCAACTGGTGTGGTGGCAGGAAGACAACTGTCAGTGTGTGAACAGAGAAGGGACCTTAAGAGGGAGAGGTAGGGAAGGTACCCCACCAATGGAGGAGCTTGAACTGGGAGGTGATGGTTAAGGAGAAAGAGCCTGCCATAAAGCAACTCAAAAGGGCTCAGGCCCATAGGGGAACGTGGGGTGGCCCTGAGGCAAGGGCCAAGATGACCTGAATTCAGTGGAGAGCTTGGTTAGTTGTTGTTTGATGAGTCCCATTGTCCAGGAGATGTTGCAAGCTTCTAATACCAGCTCCATGACCCTGAGCCACCGCATCTGCTATTTCCCTGGAGACCGGAAATGCTTGTATCCATCCTGTAAAAGTGTCCACAAGTGTTAAGAGATAACAGAGTTTTTTATGAGTAGGCGTATGTGTAAAATTAACCTGTCAGTCTTTGCCCAGTTGGTGTCCACGAAGCTGGTGTATGTGGAGAGCTCCTTGTGGGTTGGCCTGGGCACATGTCCAGAAGGAGGAGTGAACCTGTAAAGTAGAACCTTGGAGATGGGCGGGGTTAAAAGGGACTCCATGAAGTGGAACAAAGCTTTGGGGAAATGGCTAAGAATATCTCCACCTAGTAAGGGTGCTGGGC
>LOEQ01011005.1:29255-49644 GCA_001685075.1 Bramus lutescens
ATTAAGATATCTACTTCCCTGCTCCCATATCCACCCTTCCTCCCTCCCAACCATTCCATTTCCAAAGCTCTCCCCATCCTCTCTACTCCCTTCTCTCCCTATCTCCCTTTACCCCCACATCACCCACACTGGTGCTCCCAACTTTTGCCTGGCAATCTTGTCTACTTCCAATATCCAGGAGGTTAACTACATGTTTTTCTTTGAGTTCACCTTCCTATTTAGCTTCTCTAGGATCACAAACTACTGGCTCAATGTCTTTTATTTATGGCTAGAATCCACTTATGAGTGAGAACATATCATATTCATCTTTTTGGGACTGGGTTTCTTCACTCAGGATAGTGTTTTCTATTTCCATTAAATGGCATATTGTTAAGATGCAAATACTTAAGGTAAAGTTATAAGAGAAATATGAGGAATCAGTGAAGTGTCAACATGAAGAAGGGAAAGGTTTCAACAAGTTAGTAATTGCTGAGAGACATTTCTGTTATACAAGCAGCATTTTTATGAAATACAATAATGGTACACAGATGCACAGAAATATTTTTTTATATTTTTAGAGGTGCTGCGGTTCAAGCCCAAGTCCTGACACTTAAGTCAAGATGCTTTAATATTAAGTTAAATCAACAGTGTTATGGTTTTAGACTCTTTAAGAGACAAGCCACGCCCAATTCCGGCGACCCCTGCTCCCCCTCTTGCCATCTTGATTCTCACTGTCCTCTCTCTTGGCGTGCGCGTATCTCTCTTCTCTCTCCCGCTTTCCTTTTCTGTCTCTCTCCTTTCTCTTCTCCTTCTTTCCCCGTTCTCTCTCTCTTTTAAGTGATAAATATCCAATTTTATTCCGTATGATGTGTCTGCCGATGTGCCTTCTACCCGCCACCTGCTCACACCCGGCCACCTTGCTGGCTGGGACCAGCCCACCCTGCCGCATGCTGCTCTCCCAGGACCCGCTGCAAGTAGCTTGGGACCTGCTTGGCTCTCCTGGGACCTGCCCTGAGCAGCTCAGGACCCATGGCTCTCCTGGGACCTGCTGCGAGCAGCTCGGGACCTGCCGGGCTCACGGCTCCTCTGTAGGGGATCCTGCAGCATTTTTAAAAAACCAGCCCTAGTGTTTTTTAGTTTTCAAATTTGTTTTTATATATTTCATATACTCTTCATCATGTATTTCATAAGTTTTAGAAAATTGTCAAATAAATATAAATACGATGCTAACAGAGTTACCACTTTGAAACATTCTTGAAATTATTAAAAAAAATTCTCATAAGAGAAGACACAGTAAATGATGCTTCTGAGCTTTGCAGTCTGACAAATTAGCTCTTGCTACAAAGCAGAAATGTAAATGCAGTATTATTTTCCTAGCACGCCAGAACACAAAGACTCCTTGGATCCAGAAAACAAATCTGTAACTGAACTGAACTCCAGAGGTTTAAGTACCACAAAGCCAGAACAACTGTGCACCTAACACCAGAGCAGACTCAGAGGGCAGGAAACAAATTCTTGCAATTAATTCAAGGAGGGTCGTGGAGCTTAGAAGCATGCCAGCTGCCACCCTGAACATTCAAATAGCACTGTCTCAGTGGAATGAGGAGAGGGAAAACAAAATGAAATATTCTGGACAAAAGAGCTCTCGTCTCTCCCTTAAGACCATAGTAGGAAAATTATGTAGAGGAATTTTATTTTAAAAGAAACAGTGATTGGCTCCAATAAAATCAATAAGCACTTAAAAGTCATTGTTGACCTTTCCTTGGCTCAGATACTGGTGGATGGATATTATAGTCACATGTATAATCTTAGTCTTAAAATCATTTGTTGCAGAAAAACAGGAAAGAAGTGAATGATATAATATTCACAGTTTTCCAGATGGAGAAAACGTAGACAAAGTTCACCATCTCCTTTTATTTTCAAGCTTTCAATAACTTGAAATCCTCCAGTGTAGAGAATGTGAATAAGAATTCAAATGCTTGGACTGTCGGCTGACAAATCTTTAAAGAATTGGAAAAAAACTGAACAAAATGTTCATGTCTGTGATCTCAACAAACTGGAGGATACTGCAGGAGGATTATTGTTCAGTTTAAGGCTATTCTGGCCTGTAAAGTGAGTTCCAGGAGACCTTGGGCAACAGACTGAGACCCTGTTTCCAAAACCAAACAAAAATTAGAGGTAAACTAAATTGAATTGCTGGTATACATGTGGAGATATTTTTCTTGAGCTGAAGAAAAGAGGACAAAGAAATAATAGGTAAAGGAATATTGTCTAACACTATTTAAGAGTCTATAATACCCCAATACACTAACCATACAAAGACACTACTAAGAAAGAAAATTACAAACCGATCTCTCTTATGAACATTGATGCTCAAATACTCAATTAAATACTGGCAAACTGAATCCAAAAACACATTAGAAAAATCATCCACAATGATCAAGTAGGCTTCATTACAGGGATGCAAGGATGGTTCAACATATGAAAATCTGTCAATGCAATCCATATGAACAAACTGAAAAAATCCATATCATCATCTCATTAGATGCTGCAAAAGCCACTGACAAAATTCAACACCCCTTCATGATAAAAGTCTTGGAAAGAGCAGGGATTCAAGGATTATACCTAAACATAAATATACAGCAAGCCAACATCCAACATCAAACTAAATAGAGAGAAACTCAAAGTGATTGAACTGAAATCAGTAATAAAGGAAGGTTGTCCACTCTGTTCATATCTATTCAATATAGTGCTAATTCTATAGTATAAGTTCTAGCTAGAGCAATAAAACAGCAAAAGGAGATCAAGGGGAATACAAATCAGAAAGCAAGAAATCGAACTCCCATTGTTTGCTGTTGATATAATAGTTTATATAAGTGACCCCAAAAATTCTCCAGGGAACTCATACAACTCATAAACACTTCAGTAATGTAGAATAATATAAGGTTAACTAAGAAAATCAGTAGCCTTCTTTTATACAGATGATAAACTCTAAGAAAGAAATTTCTGAGAAAGAAGTCAGAAAAAAAATCACCCTTCACAATAGCCACAAGTAACATAAAATACCTTGGCATAATCCTAACCATACAAGTGGAATACCTGTATGACAATAACTTTAAACCTTTGAAGAAATAAATTGAAGAAGACACTAGAAAAAGAAAAGATCTACCATGCTCTTGGGTATGTAGAATTAACACAGTAAAAAATGGCAAGGGTGCCAAAAGCAATCCGTAGGCTCAATGCAATGAATGCTATTGAAGAACCCTGTAAAATTCTTCACAGACCTCAAAAGAGCAATACTCAACTTCATATGGAAAAAGAAAAACCCTGGATGGCCCAAGTAATCCTGCACAATAAAGGAGCTTCTGGAGGCATTACAGTCCCTGACTACAAGCTCTACAATAGAACTACAATAGTGAAGACAGCCAGGTATTGGCATTAAAACATACAGGTGGACCATGGAATTGAAGTGAAGACAGGGATATCAATCCACACACTTATGAACTCCTGATTTTTTACAAGGAAGCAAAAATTAAAAACTGGAAAAAGAAAACATATTCAGCAAATGGTGCTATCATAACTGGATACCAACATGTAGAAGAATGAAAACAGACCCATATCTATCAACACACAAAACTCACGTCCAAATGGATCAAAGACCTCAACATAAATCTAACCAAACTGAACCTCATAGAACAAAAAGTAGGAAATACATTGAATGCAGTGGCACAGGAGACCACTTTCTAAATATAACCCCAGTAGCACAGACAACGAGAGTAACAATTAATAAATGTGACTTCCTGGGATTGAGAAGCTTCTATAAAGTAGAGGATCCAGTCAACAAGGTAAAATGACAGCCTACAGAATGGGAAAAGATCTTCAACATTCTCACATCAGACAGAGGGCTATTTCCAAGATATACAGAGAAATCAAGAAACTTGACATCAATTTAGCAAATAATCCAATCAAAAATGTGGTACAGCCTAAACCAGAATTCTCAACAAGCAAATCTCAAATGGCCAAAGGACACGTAGGGAAATGTTCAACATTCTTAGCCATCAGAGAAATGCAAATCAAAACAACTCTGAGATTTCATCTTATAATTGTCAGAATGACCAAGATCAAAAACACTGATTACAGCCTATGCTGGAGAGGATGTGGGGTAGGAGAACATTCCTACATTGCTGGTGGGAGTGAAAATTTGAACAGCTTCTTTGGAAATCAATATGGCAATTTCTCAGAAAATTAGGAAACAACCTTCCTCAAGACCCAGCAATACCACTTTTAGGTATAGACCCAA
This sequence comes from Bramus lutescens, assembly GCA_001685075.1. Lineage (NCBI taxonomy): Eukaryota > Metazoa > Chordata > Mammalia > Rodentia > Cricetidae > Bramus > Bramus lutescens. The sequence continues at coordinate 33,535 of LOEQ01011005.1, forward strand.
AAGATGTTCAATCATACCACAAGGACATGTGCTCAACTATGTTCATAGCAGCATTATTCATAATGGCCAGAACCTGGAAACAACTCAGATGTTCCTCAACCAAAGCATGGATAAAGAAAAGTTGGCACATTTATAAAATGGAATACTGCACAGTGATAAAAAATTAATGATATTTTGAAATTTGCAGGCAAATGGGTGGGTTTAGAAAGAAAACATATTGAGTGAGGTAACCCAGACCCAAAAAGACAAATATAATATGCACTCATTCATAAGTGGCTTTTAAACAAAAAAGCAAATAAAAACCAGCCTACAGTCCATAACTGCAGCAAACCTAGACAACAAAGAGGACCCTAAGAGAGACAGAAATGGATCTACATAGAAAGGAGAAAAAGACAAAGTCTCCTGAGTGAGTTGGAAGCATGTGGGCGGCACAGGAGAGGCTAGAAGGGAAAAGAGGAGTGAAGGAGGGGAAAGGAGAAAAATGTATAGCTCAATAAAAACAGTAAAATGAAAGCTACTGATCTAAATGTTCTGATAGAAATATATACAAGGAAAATGGAGAAAGAAGTAAATACATATCTTCAGAATTAGCTCTTGATACTGTAACAAGGATATTGTTAGTAAAAACTTTAAAAATACCATGGAACACATACATACACACACATGCATCTCTATATATGTTATCTACATATATATATATATGTTATATCTAAAAATGTCTTAATAGTTCTCAATGATACACTAAATATTACCGTGTATTTCTGAATACTTAAAAAAGAAAAAATTGATACCAAAGAGGAAAATTGATAAGAATGGGGCAAAGAAGGGCTTATGAGTCCTATCCCTAACAGATCTGTAGATGGGATGGATGTGCCAAATTGTAAGCAGCATCAAAAGTTTCCCAGAAGTTTTTGGATAAATGGAGCCAAAAAAATGGCTGAGATGATGGGTAAGAGTTGCAATCCCATAGTAAATGAAGTTGATTAACACGATGTAGTCATACACCAGGGTTATTCTTTGTTGGAGCTCAGAGGCTGTTAATTTCTATGAAAACATTCAGTACCTATTGATGCCATAGCTGCAGAAGTCAAAAATGACAAACTTTCAATGATTTTAAATACTACTTTCATTTGTATTTTTGATGTGGTTTTTAATTATTCTAATTTTCATTAAGAAACAGTGATGGTTAACAGTGATGACCAGTTTTATTTATTCTAGAAGCTGTGAAGATCTAGCTTAATGGGGAAACTCCAGAAACAGTGAGATGCCTTTTCTCAAAAGTAAGGTGAAGTGATTGAGCAAGACACCTGATATCAACCTCTGGCTTCTATATGCACACAGACTGTGCGCACACATACACGCAAATATATTCATGACAGCTTATACACTTCGTCCATAGAATATGTCATAAACGATTGCTCAAATGATGTGTGAATTAATGCTTGCATAGTTACTGTCAAATGTTTTCTACTATTTTCTGTCCTCGATATCTAATGAATTTTACATTTTTATAGAATATAAGAGGAAGCATATGCCTTTCAGCACCCTGGGAAACACAGGAGATGGTTATTTATTTGAACTAGTATCCCAGAATGACTGTTGTGCTATAATACTCTGATTTTATATTTTTACTGAAATCTTACATTTCTATTCATGGTTTTTACAAGTTTGCTAATGTGACTCTGAAACTGTACAATGCTTTGTGTTCCACTGGTTTAGAGAAGTCTCTAAGTATTATAATCTTATTCATTATACATTAAAATATTTTTCTTTCAAAATTTAATTTTTAAAATGTTTGACAGTTTCTTACTTTTATACAATGTATTGTCATCCTATTCACCCTATTAATCCCTCTTATGTCCCTCTCACTCCTCTTGATCCCTTTCTTCTCAGATGGCTCTGCTCCTGCTTCTTTGTTGTGTGTGTGCTCAAATATACACAGTGTGTGTTCAGAGTTACAGCAGCGATGTTGTATCCAGAACACTAGATTTTGTCATTTCTCTGAACCTTCCAACTCCTACGAATGTTCTGTCCTCTTCTCTATAGCATTCCTTGGGTCTTGGAGAAGAAGATACAGATATATCTCTTAGGGTCATGCTTTCAACAATATTGGCTTAAGACACCATTTTAACATTAAAATTAAAATTTTGTTCCACCAACTTATTTTGTCTTGGCATTTTGGTTTTGGCATTTTACATCTAAAACCTTCTAGAGCATAATTTTCAAAATAATCTGTCAGCAATTCTCACATATTTTATTTTTTCAAATACTTATTTGCTTTATTTTTATAAAAAGTTTTTAAGTAGAATTATATCACTTTTCCTTTCCTTCCTTCTTCTAGCCCCTCTCAGTCACCTGTTCTCTAATCTACCCATGACCCATCTTAAATAAATAGCTTCTTATCTTTTATTATATTTGTTACATAATGCGTGTATGCATAAATACATGTGTGTATATGATTTCAAGGTAACCACTCTGCACTGAGCAAAGACAGAGGAAACTAATCCCTCAGACAAGCCAATTCTTATGCCAGTAATCTAGACTTGCTTGTGGTTCACTATGTAGGTGTGGAACCACAGTCTTCTTGGTATTCTGGCACATAAAAATGTTCTGCCCCATTTTCCACAATGTTCCCAGAGCCGTAGATGCAAAGAGCTGTGATGCATATTGTTCTAAACTTCTAACCTAATTAACCCCAAAATACTACACACTAAGTGTCTTTAAGAACTGTTTTTTTCTCAAATTAGTTAATAAATATAAAAAGATTTCCAAAAATCAGACTTGTCAATCACGGATCAGGGAAGAGCTTCTGGAACCTTGCGCATGACAAGTAGGTATCAATAAGGCCAGAAGAAGGCGTCAGATAACCGGGAGCTGGAGTAACAAGAGGTGTTGCAGCTGCGAGATGGTTCTGTGTGTAAGAGCTCCTTCTGATTTCCCAGAGGATCCATTTAAGTACCCAGGCTCCATGTCTGGTGTCTCACAACTGCCTGTTATTTCAGCTTCAGGGCATCCAACATCTCTTCTGGACTCCTCTGGGACTTGTACATACCCATACCACACAAACAGACACACACACACAATTAAAAACAAAAAAGTCTTAAAAATAACAAAAATAAAAAACATCAAAAAATTTCCTTAGAAAACAGAAAGTAGAATGTTCCTAAGCATTGATATTCTCCAGTATACTCTATTACCGGTTTTTCAAAATATATCCCCTTGCCATCAGTACTTACTTGATACTAGAGTGATGTGACTGAGATTGCCAAGAGCTGTAGAAAAAGTTTAGTGCCTAAGCAAAAGACTTTACACTTATCTCACTATATATTATCTGCTTAGCATCTGTTCAGTCTTTAAATCCAAATTAATTTCCACATAGAGTCAGTTGTACACAGACCACTGTTCTCTTTATCTGGCACCTTAATCATTTTCAGTTCTAGCATGATCTCAGGTGTAAGGAAAAAATTACCCTGGGACAGGGCAAAGTTAGACATAAATAGCACAAACATAAATTATAAAACGGTTCTAGAAGGGACCTAGGAATTCAGATAGGAAGCCTTGCTTGGGACCTTGATTCATGTGGAAGGAAATCCCGTATACACTTGCAAATTTTGTCTGTCCCCTTTGCTTAGGTATAGTATCCTGTATGTCCCTCGTGTAGATTTGGTTTTGTACTGTTCATGTTTTGGTTTGCTACAAAAGCCTAGTGTGAGTTTTGAATCAACTATCAAAACTGGACTATATTAAATCATAAAAATTATTTCATAATTTTTAATAATCTCTCTAATTTTGTCAATGTTTGATGCATAGCTGTTCAATTGCTGCTGTTTGTTTGTTCCATGATTAACATTCATATTTCATAATGTCTCATCATTTTCATTGATCTTTAATGTAATGCTTTGTTTTGTATTTCTTATCCAACAGAGTCCTTTGTATACTAAGCTGTTACTTTAAATTCCTGGTCCAGTAATTTCAAAATCCACTCATTCCTTAAGTCTGTCAGTGATGCTTGCCACGTTTCAAATGGATGTAAGTGTGTGTGTGTTGGGGGGTATTTGGGTGTTTGAGTATGTGAATTCACTATCAGATGATTGTTGGTTTGGTCTATCTTTTTTTATGACTTAACTAATTTCGCTTGATAGCCATATATGTTCCCCAAGATGGTAACAGAATGATCTGCTTATTACACAATGATTCATTCTTCTTTGTAGCCATCAGGAATATAATGGTGTGTTCTTTTGCATTTTCATTTTTTCTTTCTTTCTTTTCCTTCCTTCCTTTCTTTCTTTCTCTCTTTTTGTTTTTTATTTTTCTTGAATCTCCACTGTTGGATCATCATTAAATTCCTTAAAGCAAAGCTCATATAAGTCCTGAAACTTTTGGTGTATAATTTATTTGATTGATAGATGAAATTAATCAGTTTTCCCCAGAGAGAAGACCCCTGATAGGTTATTCAGTCCTTAAGTGATCAACCCTAAACATATATACATATGAACACATAAATGGACTCAGAAGGTCTTTTTGTGTGTGTGTGTGTGTGTGTGTGTGTGACACAATAATTAAAAAGAAGCAGTTTTAATTTGAGAGGAATTGGGGGCTTGGAATAGGTTGGTGGAAATGATGTAAATACAATACTTGTGCATGAAATTCTAAAAAAAAATAGTGGAAAAAGTAGATAAGAATTTGTCATATTTTTTGTAAGATGTTTAAATGTTTTAAAATATCAAGAGACAGGAAATTGTATATAAAATATATTTTCTTTAGAATCTTTTGAATGGTTTCTCAATCTGTTCAAGCACAAACACACAAAAAGAATTTTTTGAAACATGTCACTCTGCATTTGACCCTTTCTGCATGTTCTGAGTTACTGGAACATTTCAATGACCCTATCAATTGTAAATTAAGGAAACTAATGTGAAATCCTAAGGCTATGGTGACAATATTATAATAGTCTTTGTGACTTTCAGAGTTGTGTCAAAAAGGCAAAAAGATCAAGTAAAATTCCAATTAAAACACAGTGCAAAATAGTTCCATACAGAAGGCTGACTTCATTAAATACTGGCATTAAATATGTATTTCTTTTTAAAATGAGGCCTTTTGACTCTGTGAAGAGAACACTTTTTATTACTGAATAAACATGGACAATTTTAGGCATGAAATGGATTTAACTCATTCTAAACTGAATGGGTTTAGTTTCTCTAGAAGAATGGCTAGTTTCTCAACATGATTATTTGTTAGTACAAGGACTACTTTATTCAAGATCCTAATGATATTTCTCACTCATCTGCTTTAAATGGGGTTCCGCACATCAAATTCCAAGCTTCACTGCCTATTAATATCACTTGAGGACTTCATAGTCCTCAGTGTCAACTTGGTAACCCACAACAATCAGGTCATGATGTGTACACATCGAAATAGAAAAAAAAGGCTAATTTAATGGCCCCTAGTGGAACGCACCCCCCACAGAGAGAGAGAGAGAGAGAGGGAGAGACAGAGAGAGACAGAGAGATACAGAGAGACAAAGAGAGGCAGAGAGACAGAGCCAGGGTCAGCGGGCTTCCCATTTTGGGTGCAGCATTGTTAAACAATACGGCTGAGAAAAGTCAGAATTTCTTGGACCACTGGTATGCTTATTAATAATCTAAATGTAGTTGTTTCCTTCTCAAACTACTCAAAGGGAGTCTCTCTGTATTTTATCACGAGTAGAGGTGCTTCTCCTTGTTGAGCTTGATTACCACTATCGCAAACTATACAATAAATAGTATAAATGGGCAGTTCTCAACCTCCTGTAAATAGGCCCATGATTCTATGCACTCTTGGAGTTTATCCCATGAGCTACAGCACTTCACCTGCCATGATGCTGAGATTAAGATGAATGGGACTGAGAGTGGAGGAACCAGCAGATAAGAGGCAGAAGAGTAATACACTTGGGCTCACCAATTCTAGCTTTGCTTCCTTATGTTACTGATTGACCAAGTAAACTCGTGTAACTGACACACCCTCCCTCTCTCTTTCAAAGGCTATATATACCAGTAACAGGCTGCTGTGAATGGATAGACTTAAATTGTATTGCAACATTTTTACCATTATTTGGTTATCATCATATTTCATTTGCTGTGCATTCTTGAGAAAGAAAATGCTACCATGTGTGGCATAAGCATTCAGTTCAGTAACAGAGAGAGCTACACATTTCTAATTTCCTAATGAGGATAAGACTAGATAAGCTGGAAATTATTGACTTTTCTTAAAGCCATTACAGAACTGCAGAAAATCAATGAATCCTAAGTATGGGAGAAAGACCACCACTTTCCAGGAAAGAAAATATTGAAGAACTGTATGGACATAGATACAACATAAGTCAGTAGTCAGTAGTAGTATATGTGTTTTTAAAAAGTCACTAAATGCCAATTGTGAGTTAGACTGAGAATATAAAGCCAACGTACATGAAATAGACTATTACAATTGTCCTGCCACAAGAAAAGAAATTGAAATTGTAATTTATATATCACCACAAAAAGAAAACTTGCGCAAAGAAAACTTCACTGAGAAAATTATAATACACATGTTAAGAATTATACCAACTCATATTTTCAGGATAGTTTCCCGAATGTGTTAGCAAAAACGTACATGCAAATTTACATTCACTAAATATCTGAATATAATTTCTAGTGTATTTGTGCATAGAAATTAAAAACTGGCCACAGGTCAGATGTTTTTGAAAGATGTAAATGGAAAAATTATGTGACACCCACACTATGGAATGCCATGGAGAAAAGAAAAGGCACAAGCTATTGATGCAGACAGTTTGGACAAATCTGAGAGTAATTATGCACATAAAAGAAGGCTAGTTCTAAATCAATGTGATGGCAGAGAAAATAAAGGTGATCATATAAAGATAAAGATCACCAAGCCTGGTGATTTTCATTCCAGCTCTGTAATTCTCATAAAAATAAGAGAGAACTTACTTCTGAAAATTGCCTTCTGATCTCTGCCTGCATGCTGTTGTACATACATGCAGACACACACACACACACACACACACTCACACACACAAACCTCTCTCTCACACACACACACAGAGAAACTCCTCTCTCTCTCTCTCTCTCACACACACACACACACACACACACATACACACATACACAAACAAGCAAAATACTTTTTGAAATCAAGGCTGTCTGACTTAAGAACATTATAAACAATGGGGAAAAAAAGAAAAGGAAGGAAGAAACAACCAGTCTCCAAAAGTCACAAACTTAATGATTTTTATTTGTCTAAGATTCTTAAAATTACAAAATGTTAAAAAAGAAGAAGAAATTAGTAGTTGCCATAGGCTACAAATGAAGTAGGGCAGTGAGAGAAACGACCTTGCCTGTCAAAAGGGAAACACACAATACCTTTGTGAGGATGGGAATATTCTGAGTGTCAATGCCACCGTATCATACTATAGTTTTTCAGGATCATCTTATTGAGCAAACCTGGGTAATGACTCCACAGGATCATTTTTCTTAATTTCTAAAACCGTGTTTGGCAGGCTGGTGTGGTGGCTCAGTAGGTTAAAGTACATGCTGCAAGCCTGATGACCTGCGTTTGAGGCCTTGAATGCACATGATGGAAGGAGAGGACTGGCTCCTGAAAGTTGTTCTCTGACTTTCACATATGTATGCTATGGCATTCACACAGCCACACGTATACAGGCACATGTAGGTACACAAATAAATAAATGAAATGAAAATTTAGAATTATGCGAATTTACAACTTCATCAAGATGCTTTTAAACTCATTAAAATAAGGAACTGTCTCATTGGAACTGTGCATCTTAGAAATGAGAGGGGAAAAATCAAAATTCATATCAATTACACAGCCATGTAAATCACCAAAAACATAAACAACTCCATAAAAAAGTGTACAGTGAATTATGGTCCAATTAACTTGTGAAAGATTACCTTTTCTAGTAATCTTGAATTCACATTTAAAATATGAAATGTATTTTGAATATTGATGTGCTGTGGATCTAGATGGGAAAGGAATGGATAACTCATTTATGGCTTCAATAAAATGTTTAAGAATGTCATGCATGCACACGACCCCCAATTCTGAGCCTGTAGTCTAAAACATCGTATCAAGGGATTTTTCTAAACCAATGTCATTGACTGCTGTATCCACCAAGGGAGGAAGTGATGAGAAGATTAAAACTCCCTGTATTGTAGCCTCTTTACAGTCCAAATGAAACCAATGAGAAAAACATAACTTCATTTGAAGGAGAAAACTGGCCTGAAAACGGTAGCACAGAAGCAAACTTGGAGAACGCAACACAGATTACAGACAATGGAAAAAGTCTGAGTGATGGATGAGGGAAATGTGATATGAAAAAGTGAAAGTACAATGAGGGACATCAGAGAGATCAGAACCTTCTTTTCTGATTGGTCAAGCATCAGGTGAGCAATCTAAGCTCCATCCCAGTGATTGGCAGCTTCTTTGGATCTGGACTTCAGTAAGAGACACATCTCTAGGTAAATCATTAAGGGGATTTCCTCGATCAGTTAAGTGAGAGACAGAGATTCTCTGGGATGGGTAGCACCTTCTAACAGCAGGCCAGGTATGAGGCAGTCTAGGGTCAAACAGTTGCTTTTTGCCTGTCTATCTTTGCACCATGCAGCTAAATGTATCTAATCTCTCCTGCTATCGTCCACCACAGTTAGAACCTACATTTTTCTTCCTTCTAACTTGAATTGAAGACCAGTGACCCTCCAGGAATCCTTCAGGCCTTCAAATGTACTTCTGAGCATGCAGAGTTATTGATAGAGCAGCAAGCTAAAAGATTCTCAACCTCCCAGCATGCAGATAGCCATTGTTGGACTGCCAAGACTATACTTTGGAAACCAATCTATCTCCTTTGTTATGTATTTTTCTTCTATTGGTTCATTTTACCCAAAAACCATGACTAGTATATAAAACAAACAAACAAAAACAAAAACAAAAAAAATCACCCTCTGTCTTATTCAAAGCTTTAAGCTCAGAGCTGGAAAGACAGATCAGTAGTCAAGAGTACTTATTGGAAACCCATATTTGGTGCCCAACACTTGCAATAATGTCTCACAACTACTTGTAAATGTAACCTCAGGAATTCTGACTCCTCTGGCTTCTGAGAACACACAGGCACAGATACAGAGAGAAACAGACAGACAGAGAGACAGAGAGAGACACACAGAGAGAGTGTACATACAACTTACTAAACACATATAATTAAAAATGAAATAATATTTTTAAATAAAGAAAGAGATATGAAAATATGAAAGATTACTTTAGGGAAGATGAGCTAAGACATAAAATGATGTTCAGTTCTGTGTGAAGATAAACATACTAAAGCTTAAGTCCAGGTAGTTTCAAACAAAATAATAAAAACAATTGTTAATCTTATATTGAGTACATGAATTAATCTCTAGATTTAGTTTCAACACTTCTTTCAGTAAGTAATGGCTAAGATTTCCTAATTTGCATAAATTTCTTTCCCCTTAACCTTGTTTTAAGCAAGAGAAAAGATTCCACGGAAATAATTTAGATTTAAAAGAATTATGAATTGAAACTTCAGGTCTCCAACACCTGTAGCAAATTGTTCATCATTTTCAATCTGGTAGAAGATGAGAGCTTGACTTTATTTTTGAATATGCAATATTTTCAGAGGGATTGATTTTTAAAATTTACTTAAGGGCATTACAACAGCCCTGATTTTGCATTTTTATGTTTGACTCATAAATTATTTTGAGTTCTACTTCTTCGTTCACTTTGGCGCCATAGCTAAATAGGCTCATAAGAAAATCTATGCTCTCTGGGGCTGGAGGGATGGCTCAATATTTTGGAGCACTTGCTGATCTTGTAGAGGATCTAGGTTTGGTTGCCAGCAACCATTCAACTGCAATGTTTGTATCTCCAGTTCCAGATTATCTGATGCTCTCTTTTTGCCTTCATGACACTGAAGTCACAATATGCACAAACATACATGCAAGTAATCATCACACACATGAAGTCAAAATAAATATATCTTTTTAAGAAAGAAAACCTACACTCTTTTTTGGTGGTGACTGGAAATGCTCACCTCATAATATACCTGCCCACCACAACCTCTGGACTCTATAAAAGTACAAAACCTTCTCTACCTTCTAGTTTACCTTTATATGACTAATAAAATGCTTTGTTTAGCTAATGTGTTGCTAGCAGAGTTTAAGGACAAAAAATCATGTTCTATCTATCCCAATGAAACCTGGACCAATACAACATTAGAGAACAATATAGGGATAAAGGAGTGGTTCTCAGTCTCCCTAATGCTGCGACACTTTAATACAGTTCCTCATGTTGTAGTGACCCTAACCATAGAAATATTTGTTGCTGTTTCATAACTGTAATTTTGTTACTATTATGAATCATAATGTAAATAGATGTTATTCTGAATATTTATTTGATATGCTGCCCCTGTGGAGGGTCATTCAGTCCAACCCACCAAAGGGGTCATGACTCACAGGATGAGAACCACTAGGTTAGAAGGATGAGTGTGGGTAAAATGCTTGCTATCCAAACATGAGGAGTTGAGTGTGCATACTCAGAAGCCAAACACCATCCTAGACATAATAACTCTCATCTATAACCCCAGGATTCCTATAATAGAGAATAATGGACAGTGAAGAAAGGTGAATCCCTTGAAGGTTTTGAGACAGCTGGTCTGGCACACATAGCAGTGACTAGCAAGAGACCATATCTCAACCAACACTGAGACTAATGCCAGAAACTGTTCCCTGACCTCCACACATATGCACACATAGATGTGCATGACTTCATCAAAATCATGATATATGTCTCAAGGTTAAACAAAAGATGTGTAAGGGTGTACCTGTGTCATATTCATGAGAATGATTCAGTCACTATACGAACAGAATCTCTTAACACTGAAAAAAAAATGCTTATTAAAGACTCATAAGAAAAATCTAAAATGAAATAGGAGCTGCCAGTTTATGCAGTTTACCCTAATTATTTACAGAGAGCCTTGATCCAGTAACTGATAGAAGCAGATGTAGAAACCCACACCTAAACACTCAAGGAGTCCAGTGAAATAAAGGGAGGAGGAGTTATTTGATCAAAGGGAGTCAATTCATAATTGGGAAACCAATAGAAAAAGCTGACCAGAGCTAATGGGAACTCATAGTGTCTTGACCATAGCTATGGCACCTACATGGGGCTGACAATATATTTTTTTATTTAAAATTTGAAGTCAAGGCATTTTCAAAATATAAAGTTTAGATTAATCCAGCAGCATTTATAATCAAATGCCGTTTAACAGCTGTTGCACCTTATTCAGCATCCAAACAATTCAAAGACAGCACAATAACATATAGTATCCAGATTTTCTGTGTGTTTTCCTTTTTCATGTGGCTTTTTCTTTTACTCTTTCTTTTATTTTTTAATTTTGGGTTTTGTGAGACAAGGTTTCTCTGTGTATCTTTGACTGTTCTACAACTCATTCAGTAGAGTAGGCTGTCCTTGAACTCACAGAGATCCTCCTGCTTTCTATCTCCCAACTGCTGGTATTAAATCCTTGCACCCCTATGCCTGGCTAGCTCAGTTGGTAGAGCATAAAACTCTTATTAATCTCAAGGTAATGGGTTTGAGCCTCACATTGGGTGCCATTTGTAGATAGAAGTTTCTATCCCAACGAGTCCCACAGCCATTCAGTCCCAAATAGACACAAAGAGGTTTGTATTAATTTTAAATGGTTTGGCCTATTTCTCAGGCTTATTACTAATTAGCTCTTATGACTTAAATTAACCCATAATTCTTGTCTATGTTTAGCCATGTGACTTGATACCTCTTCTTAAGTAGTCTCATCTTGCTTCCTCTCCATATGTTTTGCAACTGACTCTTTGCTTTTCCTTTTCCCAAAATTCTCCTAGTCTGATTTCCCTGCTTATACTTCCTGTCTTGTTACTGACCAAGCAGCATTTTATTATACCAATACAAGTGACAAATCTTACCAGTGTGCAAGCACATTATCCAATGGCTGATGACAGTAGCCTGGTCTGTCAGATCCCTAGCAGTGGGATCAGGACCTGTCACTAGCTCATGAGCTAACTCTTTGGAACCTATTTCCCATGAAGGGATGCTTGATCCAGCCTTGATGCAGGGGGAGAAACTTGGTCCTATTCTGCCTCAACATGCTATGACATGCTTTTTGATGTCATGGGAGGCCTGGACTTTCTGAATAGAGGAGAAGTAGATTGGGAGGATAAATGGGAGGAGTTGGAGATAATGGAAAGAGGGGAGGAAGAGGAAACTTTGATTAATATGTAAAATAAAGGAAAAATTAAAAATTAAACAGTAAAATAAACAGAGAAGGACAGTCCCCCTGAACCCAAATGTATCTGAGAGTGGGACAAAAGCTTAATTCATGGAGGGGAAATAATGCTGAAACAATGTCAACAAAGTGGCCCAAATAGAGACCCAAATTTAATTACAGGAATATGTGGAATAAAATTTAAAATGCAGATTAGCTTTTGTGTCTTTTTATATCTTTTTACAATTTTATGCATGTATTTATCATCTTCACTCTTTCCCAAATTCTTCCTATAGCCTCTTCCCACCTTGCTACTCTCCCAACATTATGTTCTTCGTTTAAAAAAACATAAAAGAAAACACAGACACAGAAAGTTCAATGTATGTTGTTCAAAATCCTGGGTGCGGTAAACCTGCAAGGGAACACATCAATACAAAACACTAACTTCCCTCCTCCAGCAACTATCGAAAGTCAGTGGCTCTCCAGCGAGATGAACTTTCATGCATGTCACAGTTTGCTATCCATGCTAGGAGTTAATCTAGTTTGAGTTTTCCAAGGTTGTTTACATTCTGTCAAAATCTCTTTGAGTTCACACCTGAAACTGCTCTGTTGTGTACCGGAAATGCTATTTCCTTTCAGTTGTCTACTGCTTCTGGCTCTTATACTCCCTCTGTATATTCCCTTCCATGACTGTATCTGAGCGTTGTTTGAAAAATCTTTTATACTGGTGTCTCCACAGTCTTTTCTTCTCTGCACATACCTCAAATAGATTTTTTTGATAGATGTTATAGCTTTTGCATTGTAATGAAGATTCTTGGTTTAGTTTAGTGCTTGCTGAAATGTTGAAGATGTAACCCAGTGGTCGAGCATTTGACCGGCTTGCACTCAGAACTTGCTCTAACAATGATCTGCTTAAATAAAATAAACCAGTTGTTAAACCTTCAATTCTGAGAACCAAGTGATACTTATACTTAGGGATTACACTAAGTAAGATTAAAGTCCTATAATCTTAGAAAATTATCTTTGCTAGTTTATATTCCTGAATACAAACAGGTATAAAACATGTAATCAGCTTAACTATCAGAAATATTACCTTGTCTAAATTGCCTCTGATCATGATATGCAATGTTCTAAAACTTTTCAAAGAAGGCTAGAAGCTTCTGACACAACTAATAATAAATTACAAGCAAATCAAGCCTTTGTCAAGTGCAAATGGACTAAATAAAATGGGATCTTATTAAATACTTAAAATGTCCCCCTCTAAATTACAACTGGAAGACAAAGATGAAGACCATACAATATTTACTGATGGGATGATAAGCCCTATTGCTTTGTCACTTGACGGTTTACCCTAGCCTGTTCTTAAGCCATAAAGAAGGAATGGCCCTGTCTTGCAGAATACTTCAGCATCAGTGTCTTGATCCCACCCAACATATTGAAAACATTGACTTCATTCAAACAGCAATAGGAGAATGAGCATTCTGTAATTATAGATTTAGCTACAAGTTACTATCCCATGTCCAGTATGGTCATCCTTGGCCACAGTTAGTTTTGCCTTCAAGGTGACACAGCCATCATTCCCTGTGAGCTACCACAATATCCTGAATATCACACTCAGTCTTTGCACGCACAGTCTTTACAGTGAATGCTTTTCCCCAGGTGCACAGATAAGACACCTTCACACTAATGCCTTCCATTGGGAAGATTCATTTGCTATCTCTTTTAATATAATACAAAGGATCTCACAAAAAGCTGGAGAAGAGGCGAGCCATTACTCTATCCTTGGTTATTTCACTTAAGTACTAGAAAATTATTGGCAAATTAAAGGCAATTTGAAATAAAAACTACCATTTTCTAAAAGCTATTGACCACCTCAAAAATGGACAATGTTATACCAAGCTCAACATTTCCCATGCCTTTTTGGTTACACGAACAAATTCTAAATTTTAAGACTATAACCCTCAACTCCTCCTAAAAATGACTCTAAAATTTGTCTAACTGAAATATATTTCACTTCTGGTTACCCCTCTCGGAAAACTCTATAGGGACATTTCTGTGGCCTTTCGTAACTCTGGACCACCAATAATAGCCATCCATTTCCCTTCATATGTAGCATGTTGCAAATTTTTAGCTGCCAGTGTGTAATCCATTTTCTGAAGCATAGAAGCTCCCATAGGTCCTGACATACTGATCTTCTACAATGACCAATTTCACATAACATGGTAAAATCGTGTATTTATATATTCATTTAATTACTGATTTTTGATGTCTTGAGTTGGACCAACAGTTCCTCCTGGGACTATGAGTGAGAGAACAAAGGATGAGAAAATAAAACAGTCAAACCAAGACTTGGGAAGACTGTGAGGGCTAGAAACCCAAAGCATTAAATTTAACCCCACCACAGCTCCTCATGTGACCCTCCAATAAAGAAGCAAAAAGCAAGTCAGTAAAGAGCATCAAATAGCAGAATTACAGAGAGCCAGAGCACCTCTAAGTTCTTTTTGTGCAAAGAACATGCAGATTAGAGTAAGCAAAACTTTTCACATCACAGCTTTACCGGGAAACTGTCAAGGCTCAGGCTCCCTGTCTCCCATGCCTCCCAGAGCCAAAATGCTAGTTCGTTAATGCCCTTTCCAAACAGAACCCTGGCAGGCAACATAAGTTTAGAATTTGTTATTCCACCCCCAAGACCCGAGGGACCGTTGATCATATCTAACTCCAGCATTGTCCAAATTTTGAGTATTAAATTTCTACATATCTGAATTTGTATTATGCATTTCTTAGTATTTTTTCTATATGTAATCATATTATTAAATGTTTCTTGAGGAGATGTAAACAAATTTCTGTTCACTCTATGTAGGGCACTGATGGCAAACCAAACTAATGGTTCCACCAAAGTCTGACTTAGTGAATCAGAGAGTTTATTGAGGTTACTTAAAGAAGCATAGATGCTCAAAGGCAGTTACATCATAGGACATCACACCCTGAATGGCTAATGGCTCATGAGAGTTGAATCCCTGGAACTGTATGAATGACTTGCAGGTAGCTTGCCAAATTAGATAATTTCTTTCCCTGGCTGTTGTTACTACTTCTAAAAATTAATGCAGGGGCTTTATGAATATAGTTTTTTTATTTTCCTTTAACCTCCTGAATCTTAATCCTTTCTGTTTTAATCCAGAGAAAATTGATTCACAAACTAGTATCATTTTGATGCTAATTAATAACTTCTATTGCATGCATATTGCAGAATAATAGGATGGCATTTTCATTCTTATTTATAGCTTACACATAATGATGGAAACTTGAAAATTTTTAGACAAACCATCTTTTTCCAATGGCTAGAACAACCTCTCTGTCATCTATATGATCACCCATGCACTAAATCTCTACAGTGATCAGGGCCCATCAGCTTGTGCTTCCCAATTTCTACAGCATTTTAGAATATCATGAAAGCTTTACAAACATGGCCTAAACTTTTCTTGATGTGGTGCCAATGACTTTATAATTGATTAAAGTGGGAACCAGATGGCGAGAATTTTTTAAAGTTTCCTGGTGATTAAAATAAATACTAAAATTCAGGAACCACAACATGAAGTATAATCAACTAATGCAAGAACCAAATTTATTTTTCACCATTTCACTATGTTAGTACTGATTAAACTAGTAAAATTATCAAGTAAAAGTTCTTGAATTAAGCCTCTTCATCTTGTGAAATAGATTTTCCAATATAATTAATCATCTCTCATCTATCTATCTATCTATCTATCTATCTATCTATCTATCTATCT
>LOEQ01011005.1:65385-83861 GCA_001685075.1 Bramus lutescens
CTATCTCTATCTCTGTGTATGTGAGTGTGACTTTATGTAATCCATTTGAGTGATACTCATCTCTCAAACATTTTTATATTCGCCTCCCACACTCACAAACACCATCCATCTCCCACCTCGTCACCATCCAACTTTTATGTCATTTTGTTTTGTGTTTATTTTTGCTTTGTGATCCATGGCATTTCTCCAGAATCACTTGTGTCTCACAAATGTGAAATACTTTAGTGGAGCCATAGGAGCTTACCAGAGGCTGCTTTGCTGAAGACTAAAGCCTCCTTTCCTCCCAATTTTTTTTGTCATTTAATTTTGTTTCTTGATATTTAATGTTTTGGGTTCTTTGACTATTTTAGACACTGATCATGTGTTAAAAGTATAGCTGACAAAGGCTTTTTTTCTCATTCTAGGCTGTCTCTTTACTTGACTGACAGTTTCCTTTTGCTGTACAGAGCAGTTTAGTTTCAGGAGATCCTATTCCTCATTTGTTGGTTTTATGTGCTCCTTGAGTGCTATTGAGAATGTCTTTGCCTACGTCTCTGTGAAAGCATATCCCCTGTTTTCTTCTCTAGCATTTTCAGGTCTTAAACATTCACTTTTCTTGTCTGTGCTTCTAAGGTATTCCACACCCTCTCCCTCCCCCACCACCACTTAGAGTTCTTGCTATCTGATAGAGAAGTGATAAAAAGAAATTGGAATCTTGTAAGGTTGAATCAATTCCATAGAGAAGTGGTTCTCAACCTGTGGGTCATGATCCTTAGGGGTTACATATCAGATATTTACATTATTATTCATAATAATAGAAAAATTATGGTTATAAAGTAGCAACAAAATAATTTTATGACGAAGGGGCACTAAAACATGAGGATCTGAATTAAAGGACCTCAATATTAGGAAAGTTGAAAACTACAGCCATAGACTACTGTGAATTTTGGACTTACACTGAGCAATAAATGTACCACAGAGTATACCCACTTGATCCTCTGCTTGATCACAGTCTTATTTTCAATAATATAATCTTAGTACCTCCGATGTTGTAGAAGTCCATCAAATCTAATTGGAGATGGATCAAGACTCAAATTCATATCTTCAAAGTGTAGGTCACACAACAGATGACTCTGAGTAATAACATAACTACAGAGAGTATTGCTTAGTACACACTATTCATAGTCTCCTAGTGGATACCATAAGAATTTTAAAGATAGTCTGAGGTGCGGTGAGCTGAGAAGAAAAGATCTAATATAAGCTGCTCGATCTGTTTCTCTCTTCCCTTCCCACAAAAGATTAGTTGTTCCTTCGGGGATTGCCAATTAAATGGAAACTGAATGTATTAACCTTTTCTCTATATAATGCATCCCATCAGAACAGGCTTGTCATGGCTTTCCATTTTAAGACCTGGATGTGAGAAAAACTGCCTTGATGGTAAGCACTGGCAAAAACTGACTTGAATGAGGCTTGGAGGGATAAATAGACCATTCAGTTTTCAAAGTATATTCCTTAAGTGCAGTTTTGAACTCAAGAAAACACTGAAAGCCTATGGTTGACTAACTCATCTAAAGAAAAATTGCACTAAATAATCTGCTATTTGTGTTTCAGGCACTGTACCAGTGTAGAGTGATTTGTCACTTGCAGACTTCCACCTATGTCATCACAGCAGCCTAGAGGAAGGGTGAGAAAGAGAACCTTAAAAATTAAAAAGAACAGAGATATAAACTTGTGGTAATTGTATATTCCCTACATGTCAATTTCTGTTGGTTGTATATTTTTTTGTTTATTTTGTTTTTGTGAGACAGGGTTTCTCTGTAGCTTTGGAGCCTGTCCTGGAACTCACTCTGGAAACCAGGCTGGCCTTGAACTCACAGAGATCTGCCTGACTCTACCTCCTGAATGCTGGGATTAAAGGTGTGTACTACCACTACCCAGAGGTTGGACACAATATTAACAGTAGTAATTTTTACTTCAATAATACAAATAAGAGAACCAAATGCCCTATCCATTACAGGGTCTTCCATCCTCAGATACAAGGAGAGCGCCTCTGATGTTCAGGCCTCTGATTTTAAGGACTTAGTATATCTTAGTATCACACATATTAAAGAGTGATCCTGCTCCTCTACTAATATAACAGCTAGAACTACATGTGTTAATTTCCACATGTCACCTGTTAGGCTGAGTAAAGACAGTGAAGACAGGTGCACATATAACATGGGTGATGGGGGGTTGGAACCACCATTGGCATTTCCTGTGTCAAAGATCTCTTTTGTCATACCTCCTGGGAGCCTTTGTAGTTGTCAGCTATTTTTTTTACTAAAGATCTTGAGATCATGTTCCAGAAATATTACTGTGAATGTGAGAAGAGCATGGGGTTTGCAAAGAAAGGACAATGACCTGAATAAGGATGCCAAATCTGACTCTGAAAATCAGGGCAAAATACAAGCACAATGTCAGTTAAACCCAAGATACCGAAAGGGTGTTGGAGAGTTATGATATTTATTTAAGGAGAGGATTTCTATGAATACAGAATAAAAATTAAAAGCCTGTCAGAATTAAGTGCAGCGCAGAGTACAGACCTGACCCAGGTGGCAAGAATTGAAGGAGAATTATATAGGAAACAGTTTTGAGGACATTTCAACCAGCCAATCTATTGGCCTGGGGCATAGTTCTCCTGGTAGAAGAGGCTCTGTTCAGGCAGAAATGGCCCGGTCAACTTTCTGGCCTATAGGCTGGAACATCTGGTTTAGTATAGACTAGACATGGATGCTAATAGAGATCAGAAGGGATCAGCCTCTGAGGCTGTCACTAGGGTATATTACACATAAGTACTCTTCCAGGAAGGCAGAAGCCTTCATGGCTGCCTTCATCTGGCTTGAGAGAGGTATCAAAAATGTTAAGAGGTATCATGAATGTTGTTCCTTTGGGTCTGGGGAAATAGCTCTGCTTATAAGCACTAGCTGCTCCTGCAGAGAACACAAATTTTATTTACAGCACCTAAATGATAGCTAATTACCTGAAACTCCAGTCCCATGGGTTCTAATGCCCTTTGCTTGCCTCCCCTGGCACTACATACATATTATGCATAGACATACATGCAGGCAAAAAACCCATGCACATTAAATAAAATTATAATGGAGAATAGAAAGACTAAGAAGGTTGGCCTAGTGTATAAGTCCGCAGAGAAAGCAAGAGTGGGAATGCTAGCAATCTGGCTGTTTCCCTGGGTAAGTCATAAAGACAAGGAGAATGTGTAAGGCCCATCAATGCACAACTTAGTCTACCTACCAAAATCTCTCAGATGCTGATGTGTACTTGTCCTGTGACTTCCTGAGTGTATGTAGCAAATGTCTGTTCACTCCATATAGCATCATTCAAGTAGTTTTGCTTAGTGACACAGTGAGTTTATTTATCAGTGAGTTACTTGCAATAGCATAGGTAACTCAAAGACAGCTTTATCACCAAGCCCCCACCCACAGCATGGGTGACAACTACCAGTAATTTCCATTCCTGGAACTCTCTATACCATCAACAGGCAGTTCTTCTGCTGGACGTCTACCCTCCCCAATAAATGGTACTGCTTATATATAACCTTTGGGGAAGTAGGGGGTTTATGAGTCTTGTACATTTCAGGAACTTCCTGAGGTTTATGTGGCTTTTTGATTTATTTTGTATATTGTTTATTGTTGTTGTTGTTTCTTTCTGAGTCTTCTAAGTTTCATTTCCTTCATGAGTCTTAAAGACCTCCTCCAGAGTGGAATGTTTCATTTTAGACAGAATAGCTACACAATAACCTTCAGTGTTCAGAAGAAGAAGAGACACCTGGCAGGGTTTTTGAATCTTTGGAAAAGGAACATTGTTCCAAATTCATCTCCAACTGACAACTTCACAGCCACCTGCTTTCTATTAAACTGAGTCAGTTAAGGCCTTCAGTCCAGTTAGATTTAAGAATGGCTTTCATTCCAAGCACAGTATAGGAGGGAGTTCATGCCTGTAATGTTAGAGTGCAGGGTGCTGAGCCAGGAGGTTTCCCAGAGTTTGAGGCCAGCATGAGATATCCAGTGAGACCTATAGAGTGAAACCTTATCTCAAAATAAATTTTTAATTTTAAATTCATTTATGGGTATACTTGTAACAGAAGCATTTCAGAAATATTCAGTATTTACACTGCCGGCACGACAGAGCATATATCTTAATTTAAGTGTCACTCTACAGAAAATGATTGCAGTACTATTCTTAAAGCAACAGAGAATGTCGTGGGAATACTAGCTGCACTAAAAAATGTGGTTCCTGTGAGTAATGAAAGGAAGAGGTGTGAGAATCATATAGGAAAAGGCAGCTGGGAGACTTGAACCAACGTGTTTCTAGCTACCTTTTGCTGAGACACAGTAATGCATGTATACTGAGCATGGAAGCATGGCCTTGGCTGCTGGTGCTCTAAGCAGTCACCTGACAAACAATACTAGCAATCTGGAAACTGATCAGACATGCAGAATCCTAGGCCCCATAGAGACCTCTTGAAGTCTGAATTCATAGGGTGATAACCAACAGTCTCAATAGGCAAACACCCTCAGGGGAATTGTGATGTATTCTTAAGTTTGAAAACAACTAGCAAAAATATAATGATTTTTAAGCTTTTACATCTTTGCACTTATTTGTGCTATTTGGTTCTTGGAACGTTCTTTTCCTTTCTCCTTTTAGTTACATGAATCTCACCCTTTTTTCCCTGGACTGTACATCCATCTCTACACCAAAATACCCACACACATATTCAAGACCATCATAGTTGATTTTTAAATGTACATACATACATATATACATATACACATATGTAATGACAGACTATATGTGTGTGTATGTATGTATTTAAATTCATGTACTGTAAGAAATGTAAATAAGTTTACTTCTTCAATGATTATCGCACTCTGCACTCCAACACAATTACATTAAACAGACTTTCTGAATAAATTGACCAATAAGAAGGAAATCATAGTTGACTGATCCACAGTGAATGTGTGCCATCCATAAAAATGGCTAGAAGGCATATTAATATGTTGATGACTACCAGAAAAGTAATATGGAATTGATTTTTTATAGGAAGAGAGGTAGCATAGAAGATTGATGATTTGGTTAAATCCATTCTTTTCAGAATCTGTGTTTTCATAATATCTGAAAAAAATTGTAACAGGTGTGTGGCCATTAAAAAACAAATGAAAAATGAGGAATCACATCTATAAATTATATTTATAAATTTACTGTATTTGTGGACATGTGCATGTGCACCTGACAAACTCATGCTATGACATACATGTAAAGGTAATGTGGGATTTTTCCCTTTGTATGCTGTGATTACCATTAATGAATAAAGAAACTGCTTTGGACCTATAGCAGAGCAAGGCGGGATGGAGATAGGCGGGGAGGACTGGACTGAATGCTTGGAGAAAGGAGGGTGGAGTCAGAGAGATGCCATGGAGCTGACGCCAGAGTCAGACATGCTGAAACTTTATCAGTAAGTCACAGCCCCGTGGCAATACACAGAATAATAGAAATGGGTTAAAATAATTTGAAAAAATTAACAAATAAGAAGCTAGAGATAATGGGCCAATAAGTGATTTAATTAATACAGTTTTTGTGTTATTATTTCAGGTATATGCTCGCTGGGTGGCTGGGAACCAACAAGCAGCCCCTTTTCAACATGAAGGTCAGAGTAGAGCTTGCAGGAATTGGTGTTCTTCTTTTACCATTTGGGTTCCCAGGATATCACTCTGGTCACCAGACTTGATGACAGGCATATTTACCTGTTGGTCCATGTTGTTGACCGTTTTTGACCATCTTTGGATGGTACTTCACTCACAAACAGGAGGTGGAGTGATATTTTAGTGATTCCAAATCTGGTCCTTTGAGTGGTGGGGTCAGTATTTTGATTTAGGCATTTCTAATTTTCATCATTTTATGTGTTCTAGAACTTTAGTGAAATATCAGCGATTTTCTCTGCTTGATAAAACAGTGAGTTTGTTATACACAGAGATTTTTCCGAGAAAGAACACACTGGGCAGCCTTGAGTTTTGATCATAATAAACACTGTGGGAGACCCTATGTAGATGGAAAACTGAAGGATGAATGGCAAAATTTCACAAGCTTATTTCCCTATAGATTTGCCTTCATTCTTACTAAGTCTAGGAAATGCTTACAGTAAATATAATGTTATGTCATTTACCCAGTTTTCATGAGACCTACGGCGTGGGTTTCAAATTGTTTCTGAAATAATTGATATTCAGTATTACAAAAGTACAGGCCTGAGTTTTTGACTGAGCAAGTTCCCTGAGTTCGTTGTAGGATTATAACTGCTCAAATCAAGAGAAGCAGACTAGACATTCAAAAACTTTCTGGGGGAAAAAAATCATACACTGTTGAGCCTGGGCAGACGGAATACTACCAATGGTTTTGTCAGATCCAATTCTGGGGCTTATTTAGCAATCTCCTACCACCACACAGCATCAAAGTTCCCAGGGCATATCCTAAATTGAAGGATATTTGTAATAAAAAGATATAAGCCTCCAACTCTAACATTAATAAAAATCGAATTAGAAGTAAGAGCCTTGAAAGGCTACAGGCAAAAGGTTTAGTATTGTAACAGTGTGGATTGAAGAAGACAGCAAATGCTCCCTTGCTCGCCCCATTTCTTTGTTATACTATTGAGAACAACAGCAACAGAAGACTTTTCCAGAAAGTCTTTAAAAAGGCCTAATTTTTCCCTACATCATAATACATCTAGAAAGAACCAATTCTATTTCTTTTTCATACTGCAAAGATAATGAAAGAGAGCTACTATGATTAAATGCTGCTCAGCTACCTCAAACCACAATGGAGACTCTTCCTCCAATGCCCTTTTCATTATTCTTAATGAAATGCGACTTCATTTTCCCACACATTCGAAATTGTGTTCCAGAGAGTTCAAACATGTAAATGGGGCCAGTCAAAAGAATCCGTCCATTCTCTGACTCCAAAGGTCATGTGAGGACATTGGCTTGTGCCAAATGAACACATGGGAAGATGGAAAGGGGGGTGACTGGGCTATTAACTTTCTACTTCTTAATCTCTTTTGGACCTAGTAAAGTCCCCATTCCATTACTGATTTTATTTTCCTACACTCTCATGAGTACAGTTGAAACTGGTGCTGGGTTGTATTTAAGCAGCTGTCATTTCAGTATAACTGCCATTTCAGAATGACCCTCCCCTAGGACCAAAGCCAAGGTCCTCACATGTCTCTTTGTGTTCAATGTTTTGTTCAATATATCCACACATACCTCATGCTATTCCCAGGGGCAGCAGAATGGTAATTGGTCTGGACATTAGATTGAGACCAGGATGATGGGTCCAATGTAAAATTGCTCTAAAATTTTTCGTTTTCATAACCAAGAAGGATATAAAATACACACCCATGTATTTGTGTCTATCATTTCTCTTCTATAGGAAAGGCCACGTGTTCATTCAGTCTCACTCTGCTAACCCCCTTGCTTCCTTGCTGTATTGTCCAATGTAAAGAAAGTTTGCAGTGATAAGTAGAATGGGTAAAAGAAACACAGCATGCAAGCAAGATATCTGACAACGTCAGGCTGGCCTCAACCCTACAAAGCCTGTAAGTCCACGCTGACCTAGCTTCCCGACTCCCCTCTCAACTCATCTCCTCTTTCTCTCATTTCCCAGTGTCAGAGCAACTTGTTTGTGTTGATACTGTCTAGTCCATTCCAACCACAGCTCTTCTGACAGCAGTTCTGTACCTGGAAGGTTCTTTGTTCTAAATCTTTTTATTGCTGCCTAATCCCTCATTCTTCAAGTCTGTGCCTTTCCCTTCACATTCTGTATTTTTATTTTACTTAATTAATTTTTTTAAAAAATGATATTTTCTCATCTTACATACCAATCCCAGTTCCCACTGCCTCTCCTCCTCCTGCTCCCCACCCACCTACATCCATTCCTCAAAGAGAGTATGGCTTCCCGTGGGGAGCCAACAAAGTCTGACATATCCCTCTGAGGCAGGACTAAGACTTTTCCCCCTAAATTTAGATTGTGCAAAGTATCCCTCCAAGAAGAATGCGCTCCAAAAAGCCAATTCAAGCACCAGGGATAAATACTGGTCCTACTACCGGGGATCCACAGACTGCCCCAGCCACACAACTGTCACCAGCATTCAGAAAGCCAAGTTTGGGCCTATGAAGGTTCCCCTGCTATCAGTCTGTAACCAGTGAACTCCCGTTAGCTCAGGTTAGCTATTTCTCAGGGTAACACCATCATGGTCTTGAACCCTTTACTTAAATTAATTCTCCTTTCACTCTTCGTCTGGTCTCCAGAAGTTCGGCCCAGTGCTTAACTGTGAATCTCTACATCTGCTTCCATCAGTTGTTAGATGAAGGTTCTATGATAGCAATTAAGGTAGTCATCAATTTGATTACAGGGAAGGCCGGATCAGGCACCCTCTCCACATAGACAAGTCTATCTGATCTACTTATCTAAAACAACTCCTCTATACAACACACACATAATTTGTATTTCTTTCCCTCTCAATCTCCCTTTTTACCCCCCTCCTCTTTTTCTCCCCTTCCCTCCTTCCCTCTCTGGACACTCTTTCCATCCCAGGGTCTCACTGTGTAGGCCTAGCTAACCTGAAACACCTTTGTAGAAAAGTCTTGCCTTGATGTGAAAGAGGTCCACACGTCTCCCTCTCAAGTACTCAGACTGAAAGTGTGTGTCACCATGAACAGCTCCTAATGTCTCTTTTATGTCCTCCTACAGTATCTGCAACTGTCTAATTTTGAAGTGTTTTATTTCTTTATTCTTTGTTTTGTTTGTTTGTTTGTTTGCTAGTTGTCTGACTCTTCCTAGCCACACTAAAATAGATGATGATGGGAAAAGGGATTTTTTTTTCACAAGTGTATCTGCAGATCCAAGAATTTCTAGCTCATCATTGAGCGGTATACAGTGTTTTCCACTTAGTTGCTCAAGATCACAAGTGAAAAACAGGATGTAAAAAACATGCAATATGATCTTTTCTCTGGTTTCCTTATGATCCAGTTGAGAAGAGTAACATTAAACACACAGAAAACTTAATCACAAAAGACAGCCAGATTTTAAAGAGAAAGAAACCAGAGCACTGAAGCAGTGCCTGATATGGGAGGTGAATAATTATGACCTTTTGATTCCAGGATGAAAAGACCAATAGAGAAATTTGTTCTTTGTTTTGGTTTTATACACTAGTGCCAAATCTATTTTTGAAATTATTTTCCCAAAGATGGATTTCTTCATCTGTCTTTGAACTTTTATTTCTGTTTCTCTAGCATCTCTCATTTATTATTCCAATTAAAGCCAATGCACTATTTTAAAGATATCTGATGTAACAGAATTTAAGTTTTTCTGCCACTTTTTTCTTGCTACATGGACCATTTATTTAAGTTTATTCCCTTATTTTGGCATTTTTCCAGTTTCCAAAATGATGAATTTAAATTAAAAAGTAAATCAACAGTTGAAAGCTTGTGTCAAGTAGCCTAAGACTTGTGGAAAGGGAAAACGGAAAGGTTTTTCATGTTTAGCTTCAAGACTGAGACTCCTTTCATATTTCTGTCCTTTCAAAGATCCCCAGCCACACAGTAATACTTTCTAAATGCATCTCTTACCACGGAGATGCACCACACTCAACTTCTATCCCCACAAAAATTCCACATGGTTCTTTATGGTAGACAGAACAATAACATTGTGTTAATTCCCTTTATTTAATTTGGATAGTGATAATCTCCCTAAAACCACAGTGGTCTGCATTCCCAGAACTAAACTAACTCACATTTCCCAGAATGCTGCTTCCAACTTCCCATCTTATCCTCTGCCAAAACCCAGCCACAGCTGGCTACAGAGGGTGAAGAACTGACTGTATTTTCCTCAGGGTTCACCACTTCTAGTTTTGATTTATATAAATCAATAAAAACACATTTTTGTTGAGAATAATTATGTTTTAATATGAATACAAATATGACTTTGCTCCCCAGAAGTAAGCTCTAGACAGAGGAAGACTAAGAAAGAGTTTTTAAAAGGTTTGCTGAATGCTCTATAAATAGAAAATATCATCTTCACCAATTAAAGTGTGACCCGTTAACAATCTTTTTCAGTGGAACCTAGTGGGAAGAGTGTTACATTTTTTCTTCCTTCAATTTGAAGTTTAAAATAGAAGATATCAAAGCAAAAACTTACAAAATTAGACAGAAAACAAGTTACAAAGCCCTCAGGGAGAAAAGTGGCCTTAGTGAGACCCTGTAAAGGTAGATAGCTACATAATTTTAGAAGGATCACTATTTGATACTATTCTTGTTGTTGTTAATTTGTATTATTCATCTTTTGCTAGGAAATTCATCTTTACTGCTGAAGTTCCAGAAAAATAATGACATAAAGAAAACTTTTCTGTTCATAGTACCACCTTAGGAGCAAATGATACTAGAGAGACCACAGCAATATGCAGAAGCCTGGGGCCACTAGGATAGAACTAATTTCAGCTAAAAGTAGCCATGTAGAATCTTAGAAACCTGAGATGGCTCTAAACAGTATAGGAGAGAGAAGCTTAGCCAGAGAGGAAATGATTCTCTACCTAGGAGCACAGAGACTTACTACTTGCTATTAGCGAAAAGTGTAATCCCAGAACATAGCTTGTCTTAGCTACTTTCCCTGTTGCTGGGATAACACACCCTGACAAAAGTAATTTAAGGAAGAAATAATTTTTTTCTGGCTCATGCTTGAGGGTACAGTCTATCATGGTGGGAATATACTGGTGGTAGGAGGTCCCTGGACCTGGTCAAGTTGCATTTGTAGCTGAAAAGTAGTGAGTCATGGATGCTTTCATGCTTGGCTAGTATATTAGTTGCCTTTCTATTGCTGTGATAAAACTATGACCAAGTAAACTTATATAAGAGTTTATTTGGATTTAGGATTCCAGAGAGTCTTTGATGGAGGAGTGGAGGCAGTAGGTAGGCATAGCAGATGAAGTGGAAGCCTAGATGATTAAGATGCAACAAAGTGAACAATCAATATTAACTACTACATGGGGAAGCTTGGAGAAATATTGTTTTCAACAGTGGAATTGTTTCAATGTCTTTATTACAGGAGTGTTTAAGGATTGTTATTCATTTAAAGATGGGTTTAAGTATAATGTCCCATAAGTTTCATAACATAACATCTTGGCAGTGTATTCCTCTACTATAACATCACAACCCTTCCTTCTCACTCTATTATAGAATAACATTCACATTAGCTGGAGACCTTTGAGATATCACTAAAAGCAATAAAAGTCTACATTATTTCTAATATGCAGAAATAATCTAAAAATATTTAACAGGGAAAAGAGGAGTTTAAAAATACCATAAAATTATGGTAGTCGATGTTTAATCCTTTCACCCATGTCTCTCAGGCCTTGAAGTAATATTTAAGTGCTATCGCTCTACTTTCTTGAGATGTTTCTCCTAGTAGCTGATATCACCAACAACTTCCACTTATGCAAAAATAATCAGGAGTTGGACCTGATGAGCCATTCCTCTAATACCGCTTCTTGGGAGATTGAGATTGGTAGATAACTCTCAAATTCTATGCCAGCTTGAACTACATAAAAAGATATTGTCTCAACTATATTTAAAAATAAAATTATATAATGTCAAATGTAACTGAAAATGTTGACAGAACCATGCTCTAATTTCAGAATCTCTTATACCTCAGGTTAGATACATCTGAGGTAACTGTTTGCATTAGCTTTTTGAGGCCTCAGTATCTTAACCTGAGTTACTTAAATTGGTTGGTAGATTGGTAATATTCTCCTTTTTGTCAATTTGTGCTCTTCTGATGCACTTCCACACTCCTGGCTAATGCTTCTAGCAAATGTTTCCAAAATACACAAATTTTACTTTTGAGGAAATCCAAACTCAAATGGCACTTTCTAACAATGTCTCCATACATGCTTGTGTAATTGAAAACTATTTATGTAAAAGAAACAGTGAAAGACAACATCTAAGTTGTAAGGAAAATCAATCAAATAAAAAAAATTATTCTGATATAGAAAATTAAATTTAACAAAACAGTTTTTAGATCAGAGTAAGAAGAAAATTTCTTAAAGGAGCATTATAATTGAATAAGAATCGTATAGCCTTTTGAGTTTCTAGTAATAATGATAATTTAATGCTATGAGCACAATAGAATGTAACTTTTGTTAATTTAACAAAAATCACATGCTTAAGACTAAGTATAGCTCAGTTCAAGCACTTTGTGGTTAATGAGCATTATCAATTCACATATGTTTGAGATGAACTATTGCAAGAGATGATTTGAAATATCCAGAAATTGTTTCATTCCTTGATGAAAGTATCAACGGGTGATGGACCCTGAACATTTGTGAATGTTCTTACTGTATACAAAAACATAAGGCTTTGACAATCCCTCATGAATATTTCTCAGGACTGTGTTTGCAGACAGCAAACTTGTGGGATGAGGTAATGTCTCCCTTTGACCAAATATTCACCTTGCTTCCGTTGTCTGTCAACTGTTGAATCCTGCAAGCTTAGGGCCCAACTACTGCAGCAAAGCCCATAGTGTGTGCAAACACCATGGCAAAACCCTTATGTGACCCCCATCCAGGATACTATGAACCTACCCAAACATGGAAAAGTTGAAATTAATCTCCATCTGCCATTTTTACTGTGAATAGCAAAGTCCTTTGCCCTTTGTCTCTAACCATAAATCTTATGTCTTCGAGTTTTATGTATGAAACATAAATTCTACAACTGCTTAGTTTATAAACATGGAGACATCTCAAACCAACTCAGTTTTTAAATCTTTCATATCAAGTAATATATGAGCTGTTCTCACTCATACATGTTAACAGTTTTAAAAACTGCTATGAGATTCTCAAGGAGGTGTGATTTGGAAACTGCTCTAATATAGCAACATGAAAAAATTCAGACTTAAATTTAATCGTGCTTGTGGAAGGACTAATTAATTCTCTTCTCTACATATAATATGATTGAGTAAAATTTTTGCTCTCTAGGAAGGCAATCAGAGAATACAAAGAGAGCAAATAAGAATTTTATTAAGATGTGTTTTAAACATGTTCACTATAAAATGAACATTGCAAATATCAGTTTATTGATGAAATGCAGATTCTCTAGATTTGTGGAAAATTGGAAATTAACAGCCTTTTAAAAGTATCTATTTCAAGTATCATTCGCTTTACTCACCTCTTAAGTTTTTTAATATGGGCCTACATAAAGCCATTAATATAAGACTACATAAAACATTCACATTTTTAAAAGATTTATTTATTTTATGTGAATGCATGCTTTCTCTGCATATATGTTGTTGAGCCATGTGCAAGCCTAGTGTATACAGAAATCAGAAAAGCATGTTGGATGCCATGGAACTACAGTTACAATATTTGTTAGTTAATATGTGGGTGCTGGGTGTTGGGAACTGAACCCAAGACCTCTGCTAAAGTAACAAGTTATGTTAACTGCTGAGCCATCTCTTAGGTCTACCAGTTCTTACTATTTAGTTAAGTTACTTACAGTTTTTATCATTTATTTACTACCATTGTGTATATTTGTGTCTATACAGGATGTGAGTGAGTGATAGCACATATGTGCCATGATACACATGAGGAAGTTCTAGGATGATTCTCGGGGTTCAATTCTCTCCACCATGGTTCTGGACATTAAATTCTTGTCTTCAGGCTGTGCAGCAAGCACTTCTACCCACTGAATCATCTAGTCCCTAAAGTCTAATCTTATCAACATTATAGACTTGTTTTTTCCTAAGCATGTTCCATAGTATATGTAAGTATCCATGACCATGGCTGTGCTCATTCTTGCTTTCTGTTCTTGCTCTGTCTTTTAGTTTTACTCCTCAGAAACTCTTCCTCATGGCCATAGCACTTTTACTTTCCCATTCAATGCTAACCTTGTTTAAAGTGAAACACTCATTACCAGATGTATGATTACTTTTTTTCTTCAAGGCCAGCGCACCAGGTATCCCAGGTAAAAGGGTTTGTTAGTTTCCTTGAACCAGAGCATCTCCTGACACCTCTCAGGACTTAGAGATCTTGTGGCTCAGACAAGGGCCACATCATCTTCACATGTATGTCATAGCATGAGGTTGTCAGGTGCACATGCACATGTCCGCAAATAAAGTAAATTTATAAATATAATTTATAAACAAAAAAGAGAAATACAAAATGTTTGTAACATATGACTCTTTTTCTCTCCTATGTGTGTATGTGTCTGTGTGTGTGTGTAATTTGTCAAAGGCTAAAATACACTATTTGGCTTTTTAAAATATTTGTTTTTACCAATTTCTAGTTAAAAGTAGCCACACAATGGCTCTTCAATATCACAAATACATTCTGTTCATTTATACAACTTGAATTCAACATATATGATAAATTATTTCTGTACACTGTTGGCTGAGTCTGGTACCAGCCATGTCCACGAGTTGCCCATATCTCACCATGACAGCTAATCACTTGAGATCTGCTCTCTCTGCCTCCTAACACTGGTCATCTAAATTTGTTAAAGTGAACTGAGGCCAAGAAAACCCAATTCATTTCATGAAGTGCTAACATAAGATTAAACCTACAATCATTCTTAATTTAAGAAAGAATTCAAAGTTTTTGCCAAATAATTCATGTGACTCTGATGTGCTAAATGGTATTGTAATAAAAATAAAAGAAAGGAGATTATTCTCCCTTTCATCTAGCTATCACTAAATATATTTCTTTCATTTGAGAGAAAATATTGCAAAGAGCAGTTTCTTATTATACTATAGAAAAGAGGACTTTCTAAAGAAAAAGAATTAGAGAAATGGAGGAAGATAAACAGTAAGAGAAAGAGATGTGGGAGGAAAATGGGATAAAGAAAGAAGAAAGAAAAACAAACTTTGTTGGGTACTCTTTTCTAAGTGATTTTCTTTTCATTGAGCTGTGTGTACAGGAAGGAAAAACAAGATATGATGTGGGATTTCCCTCTTTATGCTGTGAAAATAATTGTTTAATAAATAAAGAAAACTGCCTTGGCCTGTTGATAGGGAAGAAATTAGCTAGGCAGGGAAAACTAAACTGAATGCTGAGAGAAAGAGAGAAGGCTAAGTCGGGGAGAAGCCATGTAGCTCCACCAGAGACAGATGCTGGAACATTAGCTGGTAAACAACAGCCATGTGGTGACACACAGATTAATAAAAATGGGTTAAATTAAAATGTAAGAGTTATCCAATAAGAAGCTAGAGCTAATGGGTCAAACAGTGTTTTAAATAATACAGTTTCTTTGTGATTATTTTGGGGCTGAGCAGCCAGGAACCAACAAGCAGTCTTATCACAATAGAGACATATAATTTTTCTATTATGTTTCACTAATGCCTACTCATCATCATCAAAATTCCTTCAGTACCTTAACCCTCACCACACAGCACTCATGGAAATAAAGATCACCATCATTATTAGAGAGATCTGCTCAAATTAAATTGTATTCTGCAACATCCCTCCTCCTCCAGAATGATGAGAACATACTCTGTTAGTATTTGAACCTGAAGATGGCAAATTTTGCTATGACAGCCTTGGAAATTAAATATGGTAATGCACAGGCATGCTATGGCCTTGTAGCATGCATAATAGGGTACAAGAGCCAAACCCTCACCATTGTTTTGAAATCAGTATCTTCCTAATTAAAACACTTCTAGTCTGTAGGGAGGCTCATTTAGAATCAGTAGTTAGATAGCTTCCAAGCCTCAGGTCCCTCTCCTATCCAGTATATAGACAGTATGACTGCTCTTAGCATTATGTCCGGCTACCTCCAAGTCATAGACAGCTTCAGGATTGCAGCTTTCATGCAGGTGTATGATTCTGCTGACACAGACATTATTGAATTGTCAAGTTCCTTGTAAGTAACTCTGGTTGATCTGCAATGAAATTGACTTTTTCTGATTTTGTTGGTACACAACCTGGAGTGGGAACATGTTCATTGTCTCCTAGGAAAAGGCTCACCAATGTGACACCTGTAGTATCTTTTACTGAATCATCTCTGCTTTGCCAAAGAGTCTCTTGAATGAGCACCTTGTCATGTTTCCATTAAAGAATGTCCTGAAATGCCTCTCACTGTTTCATGGGACTGGATGTTTAGTATCCATCTGGAAGATTTTCTTTGGCAAGTTCCAATAAGTTTGGTTGGTAAAACATAGCAACAGGAAGTAGGTACGTCCATGACCTTATCATGTTCTCTCTCTTATTCTCTCTCTCATTCTCTCTCTCTCTCTCTCTCTCTCTCTCTCTCTCTCTCTCCTCCCCTTTCACTCTGTCTCTTTCCCAAGGTCCTAGGCACCATGGTTTCAGCAGCTCTGCACTATCACACCCTCTCCATTATGATGGACTGACAACTCTGAAACTGTGAACAAAAATAAATATTTTTCTTTTCCTTAAGTCATTTCTGCCAGGAATCTTGGTCACTATAATGAAAAGCTAACCATTATATGCCCCAATATTTACAAGCTGAATTCTTGAGAGAGGTAGACTGTATCCCTGTCAGAAAGAAGTGCCTGTTAAAAATTAACACAAAAGTATAAAATAATGAAGAACAATTGAAAATTCCTGTAGTGACAATGACTTTCAGAAGATATAAAATGAGTGACTCTGTTCAGCTCACATTGTCATTCTGATAAGAACACGTGACTTATGGATACTTCAAAGGAAAGCAGATCACAGCAGAATAATGACCAAAGGATAGAGGTGAAAAATACACAATCAGCAATTCTGTGAAAAAATTCCTTCCCTATCCTTCCTAATAGTAACCAGCAAATTCTTTCTGTATAGAGTCAGATTCTCATCATATTTTGGGTTACATGAACTAAATGGCTTAAAGCAATCACATCCATCATAATATAAATGAGGTAAAATTCAATACAAAAATAAAAGGGGAATCCTATTCTAATAAAAGAAGTCATGGAAGGCTGGGAAGACAGCTCAGTCAGTAAAGTGCTTCCCACAAGACCATGAAGACAACAAAAAGGGAGGAATTACATATTAAGTATTTTGGAAACTGATATAAGCCTAGTGCTAGGGAGGAGGAGATGGAAAGATTCAGAAATTTTCTGGCCAGCCAACCTATATCACTAGGCAAGTGTTACGCCTATGGGAAGTGGTCTCAAAAAACAAAGGTAGATGTCTTCTGAGAAACAGCACCCATTCATGACCTCTGGTCTCTGCACAAATTTGCACACGTATACATCCTCACCTGGATGAATGTACACACACACACATGCACACAACTATGGAATAATAAAATTAGAACTTTACAATATATGATGCATCATTAAATATTAATTTTCTTTTTATTTCTTAATTACATAAAACTGAAAATCTATTCTTAATTTTCAGGCCATAGTTTGTTAACCTTTGAATCAGATAATGAAAACAATTTCTTAAGTTCTTTATATATTTTGGAGATCAGACCTTTGTCTGTTGCAGGGTTNAGACACAGGTGCAGATGTAAGTATCATTACTCCAGAATCTTGGCATCCGAATTGTCCTCTTCAAGAGGTAGATGTTCAATTCCTGGGAATTGGAACCCTATCTTGTGTAAAACAAAGCACAAGATGGGTTGAATGCATAGGGCCTCAAGGGAAAATGGGAAGACTAAGGCCATATATAGCCAATATTGCAATAAATTTATTGGTCGTGACCTGCTACAGCAATGGAATACCCAAATTAACATTCCTGTAGTTCCAGGAACTCATAATTCTGGGAAGGATATGATGAGGTATTATGGAAAAAGTCACCAACCATTCAGGCTGTACAAGAACATAGAGCAAATAGCAAACCTTTAGAGTTACCAGCAGCCCTACTTTTAAAATGGTTAATTGAGAAGCAAATATGGATCAAACAGTGGCCTCTAGCTGAAGATAAATTACAGGTGTTGGAACGGCTGGTACAAGAGCATCTTGAGGCTCACCATATTGAAGAATCAACCAGCCCATGGAATTCTCTTGTGTTTGTTGTAAAAAAGAAATCTGGTAAATGGAGAACGCTGAAAGATCTAAGAGCTGTCAACAAGGTAATTCAATCTATGGGTCTGCTACAATCTGGAATTCCTTTGCCTTTTCTATTACCAAAATGATGGCCTCTTATAGTTACTGATTTGAAAGATTATTTTTTCACTGTACCTTTACAAGAAAAGGATAGAGAAAATTTTGCCTTCACAGTGCCTACTTATAATAAATCTCAGCCTACTAGGAGCTATCAATGGACTATCCTCCCACAGGGGATGCTCAATAGTCCCTCATTGGATCAATATTTTGTAAGTCAGCCATTGGAAATAATTCATAGGCAATTTCCCAATTCCATAATTAATCATTACATGGATGACATTTTGTTATCTGATTCAAACAAAGATACTTTAGAAAGGATGTTTGAAGAAGTAAAGAAAGTCTTGCCT
>LOEQ01011006.1:0-12690 GCA_001685075.1 Bramus lutescens
TAGGGATACATTATTGCTCTTACTTAGATATGATACACACTTCCATTTACCTTCAGTTTATGGAAAGCTTTATATATAGCTGGGTGTGGTTAAGATATATCAAGATTTAAGAGCTGAATTCCAGAGTAAGGGTATGGGAAGTTCTTCTGTATGCATGTTGCTTTTATTGGTTAATGAATAAAGAAGCTACCCTGGTCTGTGATAGGGCAGAGTAGAGTTAGGCAGGGAAAACTAAACCGAGTGCTGGGAGAAAGAAGGCAGAGTCATGAGACCCCATGTAACCGCCAGAGGGGAAAGCTGAGAGCTACCATTTGGAAACTTGCCAGCAGGCCACGAGCCTTGTGATAAAATATAAAATAATAGAAATGAATTAATTTAAGATATAAGGGCTAGCTAGCAATATGCTTAAGTGATTGGCCTAGCAGTGGTTTAAGAAAGTAGTTTCTGTGTGATTATTTTGGATCTGAGCTGCCGGGAACGAAACAACAGCCTTCTCCCCCACAGAGCTGATGTTGAGGACTGGAGAAATGACATGCTAGTGTGACTAGCGTGGGTCTGTGTATGGTCATAGGCAAGAGAACGTAGTAATACTTGGTGCCTTTTAAGGGCACTCTGTGTTCATTGCACATTCCTCTTTTAGACATGTCTGACTTTGGAGTGCCTCAAGATGCAGAAGAAAATAGGAATTAGGCTTGCTTATTCCACAGTCCTCATCACCGCTCAGTACCACGCTCTCGGGACTCCTGTGACAGGGGATCCTGCATGCTACCTAGCCAACCATTTTCAACCTTGTAGGAGCAGGTGGGGTGAGGCTCAATCAGGACAGTAAAAATGTACACTACTGAACAAAATGCATCCTTTGCGGTAATATCCCTGGATGTCCTCACCATGAGAGTGTTGTTCACATATTTTCTCCAATAACCTGAATATGAAGGTAGTGAAATTCAAACTTTGAAAACTATGAGACCATTTGAATCTTTTCCTAGAGTGTCAAATTCACTCTGTGTTTCTCTTCTGTGGAACCATGCCTTGCAATTTCAGCATGACTGTCTCCAGAAGCTGTGGCTCCAACAAGTTCCTGCTGCAGCCATGTCATTAATCTTACTCTACTGGGACACCTGCTTGCTGCTGTGTGGTGTCAGCTGATTTCATGAAGTAATTATGTGGTTAATTCATGGGCTGATGTTTTCCAGGCTGAAGCCTGGCTTCCTGTAGACAGTGATCTGGGAAATGGAATCAGGGAGGCCAGGAAAAGCACCGATAGTTGTCAGCTTCTGCTAGCTTGGTTGTGTGACATAACAATGGCTGGAGAGAATGCCGTTTGTGGAACACCTCTCTCTCATAGCTGCAGTTCAGCAGGAGTCTGACACAGACCAAGAACTGTCCAGTGAGAGTCTGCCAGACTGGAACTCCCACTCCAGCTCGTCCCTTCAGAACCATGAACACACAGACCTTCCGTGCCCTGATTAGCATGAAGAGAGATAACCGAGTCCATATCAAGCACAAAATCTTAGCCTAGGACATTCAAAAGATGTTATCTTCTGTTAATCAGCACATGACTGTATTCACTTAACGGTACTGAAAAGTTACTTGGACCAACTGGTACTCTTTTGCTTTTGATTGTAAAGGAAAAGGCACATGAAACTGGGAGAAAGGGAGTGGCAGATGACAGATGGGAGGTCTTGAATCTTTAGAACCTGTGAATGCAAATCTTGCCACTAAGCTTGCCTAGTGGTGTGATTTCTTTTCTCCACTGCCTCCCAAGTGGCCTTGGCAGGTCACTCCACTACTTGATTTCTTCTAACAGATAACGAGTATCTACTTGATGGCTCACTACAAGCACTAAAACATCATAAATGCCAAGCTATGCCTGGCTGGTGATACAAGCTCAAAACCAAGGAACTGTGGTTCTTTATAAAATTTAGATTGCTTGCATGGTCACAGTTTCACTGAGGAAGCCATCCTAGTACACAACATGTGTAACCCATAATTCATTGCTGATTATGTTCGTATGCATGTATGTATATATAGATAACAGACAAAATGATAGATGATGGACAAAAACATTAATTTCTAATTATTTTTGTCTGTAACAACTTCTCATCCCTTCCTTTAGTGACATGAAAAATAAAGCAAAATCACAATACAAAATATTTTACATGTTTTCTAACTATAAAATCAATGAATGGACATTGCAAACAGATTACAAAATATAGATAAACCAAAAAGGGAGGGACAAATCAGACCCTTAATGG
Source organism: Bramus lutescens (assembly GCA_001685075.1). NCBI lineage: Eukaryota > Metazoa > Chordata > Mammalia > Rodentia > Cricetidae > Bramus > Bramus lutescens. Next base: position 2,256 of record LOEQ01011006.1, read on the forward strand.
CTGAAGTAGCTATTGTGAACACCTCCCTGTACCACATTTATATATGCTCATCTTTGTGTGTTTATACCACTTGTTGCCATGAAGCTATGTTATGGGAACTGCATACAGTCTAGCTTATGTTTTTATTGTACCTTAGCTGATCTGGAACTAGCTGTGTAAACCAGACTGTCTCAAACTTGTGTCATTCCTTGCACGTACTTCTGAGCTGGGTTCACAGGTACAACCGATCCCGTACTTAGTGATAAATTATGCATATTTTATCATTAAAACTTTTCCCAGCATCACTTAGTGTGGGGGGCTAACACTATTCTATTATATTGACACCACAGGACTCATTATCAGAGTTTTCATTGCTGGACACACAGAGAGCTTGTCCTCGTGTGCCGTGATAACTCCTCTAAAGGCGTCCAGTGACTGGTGGGGGCAGATTCAGAGACCCACAGCCAAACGTTGGGCCTTGCTCAAGAAGTTCTGCAGAAGAAAGGGAGGAGGGACCATAGGAGGGAGGGAGGCAGGGTTACCGGACATCAGACATTGGAGGAAAACCAACAAAATAGGGTACCTTTGCTCATGAGAACTAACAAAGCCTGAACCAACAACTAGGGAACCTGCATGGGACCAACCTGGGCCTTCTGTGTACATGTGACAGCTGTGGTGTCTATTTGTGGTGTTCCTGGCAAAGGGAGTAGGGTGTGTCCTTGGGTCTTTGGCTGATTCTGTTCCTCATGCTAGATTGCCTTGCCAAGTCTGAATATAGAGAGGTGCTTGGTATTATTGCAGCTTGATATGCCAAGTTTTCTGGTGCCCATGGGAGGCCTGTCCCTTTCTGAGAGAATATGGAGGAGGCATGGATTGGGTGGGAGTGGAAGAGAGATGGGGGAGTGAGAACAGAGGAGGGAGGGGGCTGCAGGTTGTTAAAATGAATGAATTAATCAAATTTTAAAACTTGAAATCTCAAACCTATGCAGCCTTGAAGGTGGTTGTACTGTTATGCTGTGTCTGACGTCCTGACTAAGAAAGATTTGTGGCTGGGTTACAGCTGCCAGGTGGAAGAGTTGGTGCCGTGGTCCGTGTACTGGGCAGGGGAGGATATCAGAACAAGGTAGAAGAGTCGGTGCCGTGGTCCTTGTACTGGGCAGGGGAGGATATCAGAACAAGGTAGAAGAGGCAGTGCTGTGGTCCGTGTACTGGGCAGGGGAGGATATCAGAACAAGGTAGAAGAGGCAGTGCTGTGGTCCGTGTACTGGGCAGGAGAGAACAGAAGTGGTTAACCACAAAGGAGCAAGGCCTTGTCTGGTCAGAGGGCGAGTGTGGTGTGTGTGAGAACATTCAGACACACTCCAGAATGCCTTGAAAGAAGCCTGGAAAGGCCTGCACTTGTTTAAAAAAGTCTTCCTGGAAGTGTGGTCCTCTGACATGTACAGAGCCTTTGGGTCAACATACTTCTGCCCCAGGGAACTGAGAGAGACCAATAATTTTATTTTTAATTTTTAAAAATATTTATTTATTTATTATGCATGCAATATTCTGTCCATGTGCATGCCCGAAGGCCATAAGATTGCACCAGACCCCATTACAGATGGTTGTGAGCCACCATGTGGTCGCTGGGGATTGAACTCAGGACCTTTGGAAGAATAGGCAATGCTCCTAACCTCTGAGCCATCTCTCCAGCCTGAGACCAATAATTTTACTAGCTAGGAAGTTGTGGGCAGTGGTACTTCTGGAAATAAACCTATTTTAAATAGTTAGAAAGGAAAGAGAATCCTACTTGAGATGGGAGACTGTATGTACAATTTGATGTGGTTTTCACTTATGAGCTCTGGGGAGCACATTTGCAATTGTGTGCTTGAGTGGAAACTCTAAGAAATCTCTGGTAACTGCCTGTGATTTGCTTTGCAAACTGTGACTGGGCCAATACTGGTTTTCCGGGAAATGGGGGAAGGAAAACCAATCAATTGCCATTTTTGGATATATTTTTCTTTTTATATTTATTATTATTTTGTGTGTACGTTTATGTGCAAACATGTGTGTGTGTGTGTGTGTGTGTGTGTGTGTGAACATTCATGGTGTGAGTGTGGAAGGCAGAGGGAAACCTTGGTCAGGCTTCAGATGTCTTTCTCTTTTTTATTTGAGGCAGGGACTCTAAATGGCCTGGAATTTTACCATCTAGGCCAGACTAACCTGTCCTGGAACTCTCAGGGATTGTCTTGTCTCCATCCCCCTTTTTACCACTGGTGGGATGAAATGGTGTTTCTCCATACCTAACCTTTTATATAGGCTCTGGAAATCCAATTCTAGGGACTCCTCATACTTTTGAGGCCAGCAGTTGAAGCACCTCTTTAGCCTCAGCTTTTTCTTAAAAACAAAATTTAAAAAACAAGTCCATTAAAATTGTCATGTGCACATCACCTTAGTATTTCACATTAAGACTGTTTAATTTAGTCAAATGCAAAGCTAAACGGACATAACTTGACCCGATAGAGCTAACTGCCTCTCACCTGACTAATGCATAGGAGTAAAACCTGGCCTTCCACTTCAGAATAGCTTGTGACCAAAGCAGACCAGTTCTCACTCACACCCCTGTCATGGTTAGGTGATCTCCGTTTCCTTTTCATGGCATGGTTCGTGGCTGTGGTGAGATTATGATGTTCCACATGCATGTTTTAAATATGTTTTAAATATTTTAACTAATAAAACATTGCTGCAGTTTGGATGTTGAGGACATGAAGCAATAATCAAATTCACTTAGGGCTAACTAGTAAAGATCAGCAGCCACAGTGCTGATTAATCTGTATCTGGAAGCAATATTCCCCACTGGTCCCAGTTCTGACATCTCCTCATACTCTTTGTCCTTCTAGGGCTTATATAGCTCTAGTTTCTGCAAAAATGTTTTCTTTAAATTTCCACAGATTGGAACATGCATTCTTCTGCCGCTAATTCAGCGGGGGAGAACGGTCATTTCAGAATGTGTGCAAGCTTGTATTGGTTAATTGGCTGTGGAACTCGGGGATCTAGTGCTGAAGTTAGCAAGCAGCCCATACTCCTGCTAATGTTCCCTTCCCAGGTACCATTTTCTGAGGTGGTGTAGGACATTGTGGCTGTGACTTTAAGGGGATAAGTGGCTTCCATTATCATTTTCAAGGGACAAGTTCTTATAACGTGTGAGACATACTGTACCCCTCCCTCCAAAAAGTCACAAGATGCTGTGAGATTTTGCTGTTTCTTTGGTCTAAGAGGGCTGTGAATAAGGAAGGGGACCACTTACACAAACATTCCTGTCACCTCTGTCATCTTGTCTCAGTGTCTGTCCCCTCCCTTCGTTCTGCAGGACTGGTAGCCAGCTTTGCTCTTTCTCTCCAGTGGAGCTCCTCTGGCCATCTGAGATTTTCCATGGCCCTTAGCGTGAGAGAGAGAGAGCAGAGTGAGTTAAAGACTGAGAACCCCAGTACCTTGCTTTTTCCTAGCTCTGCAGACTAGCAAATCTCCACACACCCTGTGCATTCATGGCATTGATAATACTTACAGCAGGGCCAATAAACTCCAATGGGCCACAACTCTCTGACTCCTCTGCCTATGCCTAGAAGAGGGAATGCTCAGAAGTTCTCCACGTCAGAATGATTGTGAAGCATTGCATACTTAACTCTGGACAAACATTTATTATCTGGAAAGATGAGGTATTTGCTCCTTGCCTCTCTGAGCGTGGAGTAAACATCCTGCTGATTAATAGAAGAATCAGGAGTGGGTTGGTATCATCGTGCACTCATTCTGAGTGCTCAGAGAGGTCAAACCCACAGTTCCCTAGGGCCTAAGAACTGGACTCTACCTGTTACAGGACAGGATGTATTTCTGCTTTAGCCTCAAACTCCTTTGCATGCCCTGCCCCCACCCCGTTTCATCCCCAAGGCTCCTCCAGGGTATGACATTCAACATGAGGAGCCATACTTAGCACAAGTCAAAGAAGAAACTTTTTGTTTTGTTTAGTCTTTGGCCCCAGGTTTGTTGCTCCCATGCTTCTCCTTGCTACTCAGTATCAGAAAGTGCTTGTTCTGTGTCTTCCACCTCTCTGGTGACACCTGCCCTAGGCATCTGTGTGCATCTTTGGGTTAGACAGCATTCTGTAAAGTCAGGTCTGGAACTTGTTTGCAGCATCACTTCCAAGGGCGATAGACAGCCAGGGAACCATAGCTACTGAATCTGTGCATGCGAAGATGGTAAATAAGTAAGCTCCTGCCTGGTTCCCGACAGGACGAGCATGTGATTTTATTTTCTAGTGCATGAGTAACGGTGTTCAAATGCCCGAGTCATCCGGGAAATAAGAATTAAGCATGGCTCCAGTGCCCACCTTCCCGTGTTCGGCACAGGTCCAGCCCTAAGCCACTGGCAGCAGCAGAGCTGGACTAACAGCACCGTTGTCTGAATCACACGTTTATGAACAGCTGGGAGTTCTGCCGCCTTATCTGTGACAGCATTTGTTAGCTCAGATTTCACTTTTCTTTTAGACAGTGGTTTTGTTATCAGGCAGGAGCATTTGTTAGAAATGATAAACATTGTGAAAGCTGTGTTAGAAAGTGTCTCTGTACATGGTGTGGCCCAGTGATACAGAGCTTGCTAGAAGCACAAAGCCACTGACTGCTTCCAGCCAAATAGAGGAGGCTTAGTGCCGCATCTCAAGGGAGAGATCTGAGCACCCAATGAACACATTCTCACCCACACCACAACACATGTCCAGTGCCCCCACTGTGACGGTCTTTGTCATGGTGTTGTACACCTGAAGCACAGATGTGTTGGAGGCCTATCCAGGAAAGTGTTTCTTTCACATGAATGTTCTGTATAAGCTGCAGGAGCCTCTCCTGGGTGAACCGCCTTTATTGCCTGCCCCACAGATACATGGGAATATCACCCAGAAAGCAGACAGTAGGTTGTTATTGTTCTGAACTGTACAAACCACAGGAATGCTACTCTTTTTGAGTCTCGTGGCTACTGGAGCCTAAAGGAAAAATCAGTAATGTTGCTCCCGCCCTAATAAAATAATGTAGCATTTATTAGGGATTCTATTTTTAGTTTTCAGTTTTGCATCATGATATTACTTCGCTAGTGTGTGTGGATGTTTTCTTTTATGCCACTTACATTTCTCGCCCTGGAGAGTGTTCAGTTGTCTTGCCTCCTCCCAGTGGCTCTGAAGGGTACCTTGCACTTTCTTTGGGCAACAACAGAAACAAGGGCTTTGTCTCTACTGTTCCTGTTGCCCAGTTACCCACCTCATGATGTGACAGCAATCAAATCAGACATGGTCCCCACGTTCATGTAGTTAATGATCTGGAAGCAATAATAGGCAGAATCAGATTAAACACATTTAAAATTAGAGTAAACACATTTATAAAAATTAGAGGAAAGTCATCTATGAATAATTTTTTCACAGCATGCAAAGTACTTTGTAGCCAGGGACTTGGCAGTGTTCAAAAGGCTAGGGATGAGATTGGTGACAAAATTAGAACCGTTTGATCTGAGGGTTAAGTTGACACTGACAAGATGTCAACACTGACAAGTTGCAAGATGATGGGGCCAGAGGACTCCAAGCAGAGGGCACCGTGAGGGTAAATACCCCAGAAAGAGACTTACCTGAGAGTGTTCAGAGGGTGAGTGAGGGAGAAGCCCAGCAATGTGCCCGGAGCAGGGGAGGCACTGACAGTAAGCAAACAGTTTGGAGGGGAAATTCAGAAGTCTGAAGAGGGGCTTGTGGACCAACGGAGACTCCTCTGAGAAATATTCTCACACTTTTTCCTTCACCCTCTGTGCCTACAGTTGCCTCCGTTACTTATCTAAAAAGAGATTTGGAGAGCATAGGACCTAGAGAGGAGGTCCACTGGTTAAGAGCATGGGCTGCTCTTCCAGAGGGCCTTGGTTTGCTTCCCAGATCCCAGATGATGTCTCAGAACCATTTTTAATTCCTGTTCTGGGGATCTGATGCATTCTTCTGGCTTCTGTGGACACTATATGTACATGGTGCACAGATGTACATGCAGGCAAACATTCCAACGCAAGGTTCTTGAATAAAAAAAAAAAAGTGTATTTGAGGATCTGAAAAGATCCTTGCTCTGTCCACAGAGCCTTAGGGTCAGACTCCTGCGGTCTTCAGTACACACACACTTTCATGCTGATTCGTCTTCAGAATCTCCTTTCTCCTTGCCCTGTGACGATGAGGGCAGCTGTCTCTTCATTGAGAGTCCATTAGAAAGGACTGGGCCTTGCTCTGGTTTACAAGGCAGCAGAGGAAGATGGTGTCTTTACACCACAAACATCAAATGTGCAAAGAACAGCTGGGGAGACCTCAGCAGTCAGAGCGCTCAGGAAGCAGCCTCTTCTCACACCCAGTTCTTCACTCTTCTGAGAGGCTTCCCGCACCAAAGTTACAGATCAGCTCTCATCTGCTTCACCCTCCTAAAGTCACTGGATCTTCCCTACCGACACTTTCCATGTTTTAGGGAGTAGAATTTAATAAAATATAAAACCATGTTAAGACAGTATTTGTCTTTCCCTCTGAGAGCCCAGCCTTTCAGTACCTCTCACTGCCTTCTCTCAAAAGAGTTGCCACCTTGTGGTAGTCACCTCTTCACCCATGCACCATCCTTCATGCCCTTTAGTCTTCCTTTCTGTAGATCCATGTTGATGCCTGTTGTGGTCAGAGCAGGGCTATGCACCAAGCTCTATGCCAGGCATATGAAGGGTCCACCCATGTTGGAGTGAGACATGCTGAAAGACTCAATGTGCTCTTGGAGTTTGGCTTAGTGGAAGGCTTATTCTGTTGAGTTATTTTGGAAAGCTTCATAGAGGATAAAATCTCTATGTCAACACTTAAAAATTGCCTCACGTGTGATATTGACTCAAATGTTGTTTGATGAATACAGTCTCTGTAATGCTCTCATTTCTTTTCTGGATAGATGAGTAGCAGATACTATTTAGCAAATTATTGTATCCTCGGTGTGTGTGCACACCAAGGTGTGTGTAGTGCTGTATAATGATTCAGATAGCTAGCCCAGAAGAAAGCAGTCTAAGCAAGTCTCAGCTCCACCTGTCAGCCCTGGGCATGACCTTGGGAAGTCCAAAGACCTTCAAGTCCAGTTCCTTGTCACTAGGGTGGGATGGCCCCATGAAAGGATGTGAAATAAGCCTCGGAAAGACCCATTTGTTGTAGTTACTGAAAATTAACAAGTGCTTCTCTGGAAGCTGGTTTTGTTAGCATCTGAATTGCCTTGAGGAATTTGTTAAAGTTCCCAGCTTTCTGGTCCTCAGAGACCTACTCAATCTGCTCTTCTAGACAATTCTCAGCATCTGTGCATCTAGCAAGCATTTTGCTTACTCTTGCCAAGGTAACCTGGCATTACGTCTTTCCCAAGATCTGTCATTTGGGGCTGTGAAAGAGAAGGCCTGCACCTGAATGTTACAAACAGAAGGATGCTGCCCTTCTCAGCCCCTTCAGCTCCATGCCCCTCCGTGACTTGGATGTGTACTTGCTTTCCCTCACTCTTGGTTTCTAACTTTGAAAAGGAGTTATTATTCTTTCACAATTTGGGGAAAGCACAAGGCTATTCCATCGCAAGCCCACAACACACGGTTATGGGACAATGGGGCAGGGCTGCTGTCCTCATAAGCATGTACGGGCCACTGTGTTAGGTGTTGAGGGTTCAGAGAAAGGAGGTGCTTTCACATTTGCCGCAGGAGCCCAGAAAATGCCTGGTACTTTGGTCTAGAATAACACCCAGTGGTTGGAAAAGGCCGTTAGATTTCAAGCACTTTCATGTGGTAAAAGAATTGTCCTTTAACATCCCCCTCAAATGGCACTCCTCTAAGTGACAAGTCTGTCACATGTCACAGCAAATGAAAGCATGCTTTCTTGTTATTGATTCTTTCCAAGCACTCCGTCCAGATCCCTGCAGAGTAACTCTCAACCTTGGGTGAAGTATCCAAAGGCAATGTCATATTTACTCCTGACTCTAATTTTCAAGTCCGCATGATCTGATTCTCACTTAGGGACTTACAGCTTCTCCGGGCCCTGTTCCTCTGCCATGGGCAGCAGGGTTGCCTTCCGCCTTGGGGAAGCTTTTACAAAGGCTTTGGGAGCATTGATGCCTCAGTAGAAGACACACACACACACACACACACACACACACACACACACACACACCACGCACACACTCCCTCCTTAAAGGTCTGTATGGGAACAAATTGGCTGCTGATGTCAAAGTGAATAGATTTGGTAATTGTGGGAGAATATGGAAAGAATGGGTATGAGAAAAAAGATCATTGCTTCCTAGCAGCTCTTAGAATATCCTCAGCCTTCTTCCTTTACGCTTCCAATTTCTGTTTAAAAGTCGTTTCTTTGGGATGTTGAGATATTCCTAGCACATAAAGCCTGTCTGCTTCACTGTGTCTGTGAGAAATGAAAACTCTCAGGGACTGTGCAAGAGGACAATGCCAGTTAAACCCAGGAGCTAATGAGACGGCCGAGACAGACATTCGATAAGCTTTGTCATCTTTCTGTCTGAAGATCATAGACTTCGCATTTTAATTTACTACACATAATGCTTTCTTAATGAGTTCCAGTGGACGGCCATTGAAACATGCCAGAGCAGATGCCCACGTGATGACGGGAGGGGAAGAGCATTTATTTGATTCACGAGATACGCAGTCCGGGTGACTAATATCTGCAGCTAGGGTACAATAACAGTATGAAAAAAAATCATCAGTATTACTGTGGGTAGGAGAAAGGTGCTAAATCAATTTATTTTTTCCTGTACGTGTGAAAACTACTAAATTTAAGCTAATGGAATTGCATGTTGGATGGTGAATTTCTTGTTAGACTGTGGTTCACTTGTGCCAGAAAGTTCAGACTAAGCCAATGTAATTATCAGAATTATTTTCTAAGTGAAAATTGAACTGAGGCTTCCTAGTAATGATTTTGGCTGTGTTATAAAACACTGCCCTCAAAAATAAGTAAGGTTTAGAGAGATGATTAACGACAATCCCAATGAGTATACCATGGACACAGTCACAGATGTAAGGATGGCAGTCATAAGAAAGGGCCAGAAAGTCAGATGCATTATGTCATGACATGCTTGAGTTCTGTAAGCCTTGCCTATGGTTTCCGCCCCCTTCTGGGGAAACCAAGGGATAGTACTTCTCCAAATGCTATGAAAGGAGCGAGGCAGATGGTTCCATAGATGAGGTGCCTGTCCTCAAGCACATCTTCATCTGCTTATTAATCCTTCTCTTGAATGTCACCAGCCCCTTTTTATCCTGTGGGTATTTCTTCTTCATTGTACATAGCCCAGAGTATGTACCCAGTGATGGCATTGGTCAGGGATAAATGTGTTCTCCATCATTTCTTAAGGCCTGGGACTCTGGCATTGCCCTTCTGTGCTGACAAAAGTCTTAGCACAGCTGTCATTCTATACCTAAGTCATTTGCATCAGACAGGTATCAGAATCCAGAACTCGAGAAATGCAATAAGGACTGAGCATGACAGACAGGACACACATATGTACCAGATGTGTGGCATCCTCAGCAGGGTCCAGGCAGTACCTCCTGATCAGATATTTTGACATTTCTATAGCAAATGATTTACAGACTCAACCTCAGCGCCTGAGTGTGGTCTCCCAAAAGGCCAGTTGGGTCTTCAATTCAGTTTCTCCTGGTATGGGCAATGAGCTATCACAGCTTTGGGGATTTTGATTTTTCAAACTGTGGAGAGAACAGTAATATTAGCCTGCTACTATCAAGTATCATTGTTTAAAATAATTCACTGTCATGTGTGTTGTAGGAATTCAGTGTTCAATTCTATAGACAAAAGTATACATTTGTATCATAAAATAGATTAGATCAGAATACAGTTGGTCTGGCCTGGTGTCTACAGCTGGGACTGGTGTCCATAACCCTGCCTTCTGTCTATGAGACAGGGCAGCTACAGAAGCAAGTGATTGTGGAGCATATAGAGAAGCACTGACTGTGGAGCATCTAGAGAAGCATGTGACTGTGGAGTATCTAGAGAAGCATGTGACTGCAGAGCATCTAGAGAAACACATCACTGTGGAGCATCTAGAGACGCACATGACTGTGGAGTATCTAGAGAAGCATATGACTGTGGAGCATCTAGAGAAGCATGTGACTGTGGAGTATCTAGAGAAGCACGTGACTGCGGAGTATCTAGAGAAGCACATGACTGTGGAGCATCTAGAGAAGCACATGACTTTGGAGTATCTAGAGAAGCATATGACTGTGGAGTATCTAGAGAAGCATGTGACTGTGGAGCATCTAGAGAAGCATGTGACTGTGGAGTATCTAGAGAAGCACGTGACTGCGGAGTATCTAGAGAAGCACATGACTGTGGAGCATCTAGAGAAGCACATGACTGTGGAGCATCTAGAGAAGCATATGACTG
>LOEQ01011007.1:11154-44277 GCA_001685075.1 Bramus lutescens
GGGCAGGGAACCCTGACTGCTCTTTGGACTGGAAAGGGAGGGGGAGGGGGGAAAACGGGAGGAGGGGAGGAGGTGGAAATTTTAATAATAATAACAAAAATGGAAAAAATGTTTATAAAAGTATATAACCATGATTTATTTAATTGAAGACAATTATTAAATATTTTTTGACATGTCAATTAGTGTTAGAATATAGAATAGATTTATCCCCATAGACAGCATGATATATCTGGAATTTTATAATTTCTAATCATCACAAATACTTGATAAGATAAAATTAAACTGAAAAATAGGACTTATATATGGATGGACACATATTTTAACATGTTTTAAATTAATTTTTATTATATTTATCTTATGCACAAAGCATAATTGTATATATATGTGTGTACATAACACATAGTGTTATGTGACAATCTTATATGTGTAAAAATTGTTTATAAAATGTTAGTCAGATTAGATATCTTTTTAGTAAGCATATTTCTTCACAATTTTTAAATGCTTTCTTCAAAATAGATATTACATTCCTGTTGTCTATGATTTCCCTAATCACACTAGATCTTCCTTCTAATATTAAGTGTAATAAAATGTCCACTGATGAACATTTCTATAAATATCTTTAGCCTTGCCTTTTCCCTATCTTTGGAAACAAACATTCTACTTGAAAATTCTAGGAGGACAAGGTCTTTAGAAACCACAAATATATTAGAAAATGTAATGTTCACTTTTGTATCAAGCCTTTTTCACTAATCGTGATGGAACTTAAGTTCTTATACATTGTCCAAATAACCATGCTCATAGGTGTTTGCATGTGTGAGCCTACACATGTGTGTGAGTGCTTGAGGAAGCCCAAGATTGGTATCTGTAACCTTCTTTCTTCACACTTCACCTGCTTCCTTAAGGTAAGATCTACCGATAAAATCTATAGCTTGTTGACAGATTTAGGGGTTCCTGTCTCTGCCTTTAAAGACTATAATTACAGGTCTTTCCTGGTGCTTATAAGATTTCTGGGACCCAAACATCAGACATGTTTGAGGGAACGATCTTCAACCCCTGAGTCACACACACAGTCTAGACCTACTTCATCTTCTCTGAACATGTAGAAAAGTGTATGCCATCTCTAGAAAGTGAATGTTTTGAGATTCTTACTGAAGCATTACTGTCTACTGATTATATAGGGACTCTGTTCAGGTAGGAAAGGTTTCAAAAGCATAAATATGAAGACCTGCCTGGGAATCCATCCCCATAAGAAACATGTGAATTAACTGAATCTTCTGATTGATATTTTTTGGTTAGGATCTCATGAGTTCACATAGATAAAAATCCTCAAGTTAACTTACATAAACTAAAGCAGGTACACCATATTCCTAAACACACATTTTTAAACACACTTCAGAAATCAGCTATTGATTCCCTCAGACACTCATCTATGAAAATCTAGGGCACTATTAGAAACCCTATAAATTCCAACAGCAATGCATCTTCCAACACTCAGCAGCACCATGCACTATTCTTCCCATGGAGGAATAGTTGGCAGAGTTCTGAACTGGCAGACTTATTGCCCTATTAGTAAAGGGTATAAAGTTTAGACTTTCATTCTATATTCTTTTAAATAAGAACTTTAAAAACTAAAAATAACTTAGTACATGCCATTTCGCAGGCCAAACACCTTCAGAGGCAGAGGTATCCAGCATACGGGAAGTTCATCCACTCTTTGGAAGGTGATCTTCCCCTAAGAATTCTGACCTGCTGCAGTAGCTTTATATGGCTCTTAATTGCTTCATTAAAAAAATAAATCAGTTCCTTTCCTATATGAGAAGTTTAAAGGAACTTCAAAGCTTCAATATTAGTATTTTAAATGATACTAATTAATTTGGTATTTTTTGAATCATTAATTAAATTTTATCTAACCCTAGTAAAAACATTAAGCTTTCTATTTCTGCTTTGGACAAAAGTTGAAAGCTCACACAACACTTCTTTTTCTAGTGTTTTTTTCTAGTTCATCTGACTCTCGACTAGAAAGCATATTGAAATGATTTAAATTGGAATCCACAGAAGGAAGCTGGCTCAAAACATGGAGGCTAACTCGCAGTGTGTGACCAGACTGGTTTGTCTAATGATGCATTTGTTGTCACAATAAATGGTTACAAGCACAGATTTCTGTCTGGTTGGACATTTGGCTTGAACTAAACATTCAGAGATCTGAATCCAAACAACAGTGAGGCCAAAGCTGCTTTCAACTCTGCCAACCTAATGCTGATTCAACTACAAGTGACATCTTTGAAACACAATCTATAAAACAGAAGCAAATGGCGATTTAAAGGACAGATCTGTAAGATGAGTATACCACTGTAGGAGCTCTGGAAGTGAATGTCCCCATAGAAGCCACTTTCCTATTTTGGTACCCTGGAAGTGGAAGTAGTTATTCAAGAACTAAGAAAATAATAAATATTTTAGCTTGTCACTTAATTCAGAAAAGCCTTTGTCTAGCCACTAACTTAACTTGGAAATATCTACTTTACTAATATGTTTACCTATTATTTCTACTCTAAAATTAGGTCTCACCAACCTGGTTAGGCATCAAGGAATGAAGTGCGAACTAACAGAATGATGAAAAATGGACATCATATGGTTCAGCTTTGCTCAATATTATCTCTCTTGAGTTTCTATATGTTTACCTTTATAGGGTTTTTCATCGTATACAGAAGAAAGAGTGGAGCATAGAGAAATGCAGAAAAGTAGTAGATAAAGGGCAGAACACACAAGTATCTGTATGAACAGATGCTGAACAGAAGAGTTTGCCAAATTCCTTGTTGACTAAAAGATATATACCCACTAAACAACCTATGTATGCATTCAAGTACCATTTACATAATATAATATCTTAAAAGATATTAAAGAGATGAAACCAGTTAAATGTGTCTATGATATCTACTTAAATAGTTAACATTTCATCTACTCTTCAAAAATAATATAGTGTTACTTTTTGTACTTTTTATACAATAGTACACTGCCATTTTCCTGGAAAACACAAGTCACAAATTGCAGAGATTTTTTTCTACTAAAATCATGTTATATTATGACATTGTTCATAGAAACAATTGAAGCAAGCTATGAAAATTGTAGATACTGTGAAAAATGAATGTCTGGGGCTCCTCATTTAAAATTTAAAATTCCAAAGTGATAACAACAAAGCACAGGACCCTTCAAAGTATATAGTAGGTTGTAGCTCCATACACTGCAGAACCCTGATATCAAGCATGCCTGGATCACCACCAAAACCGTGTATTGATCCATATTTGTGCTGCTGACAGGAATTTCCAAACATGAGGACAGTTATTAAGGCATTTTTCTTACCAATTCAGTCCAACGGCAGCTCCCCTCCCACTGTATCTACCCAAACCTATTTATTGACCTCATCAAAATGATCAAGCTGTTGAAAACCAGGCAGCAGGGGAGAATGAGAGGAATTAAGGCACACATGACACTCTCCAATTTCCTGCTTTTGCTAGGAATGAACAATGGCATATGATTGCCGCATCTTTTTCCTCTCTTGCTGGAGAGGTCTGACTTAAATCCACTGGAGCCTTCCAGAAAGGCACAGGCCTGATATAAAGTGGAAAGATACAATTTTTCAAAATCATTTCCTCCAATATTTGGAAAAACAATGAAAGTCTATAAACAATGAAATAAAACTCCTAAGTCTCATTCTGAAATAGCTAAACTTTGAGTAAAACATTCACATAAAGTATGAATAATCTTATAAAACCCCAAGATAAATTTAATTTACAAACATAAATTTCTTGAGATTCCCACAAGAAACTCTTACATCACTATTAGATTATATTGTAATACTAATATAGATATACGGTGTGTATGTGTGTGTATTTGTATGTATGTATTTGTGTATGTGTGTGTAGCTTAAGGTTACCAAAAAAAAATTGGACAAGAAAATGCAGCCTTAGTGTAGTACTCAGGCACACCATAGGAGCAATAATTAATATACTTTCTATTTATTGGCAAGCAATCCCCCCACTTCTTTAGTGTTTCAAAGCTTAACTAATCCACAAGATTGGATCAGCATACTTGATCATTAATTTCTGTATATTCAACTTAATTTGGTAAATGAGGCTGATTTCTATTGCCTTTCATCCAAGTCTGCATGATAAGGTCATATCATAAAGAGTTCCTTACAAAGACTGCTCACCTTAGGAAAAATATGCAAACTAAAAAAGGGGGAAGATTTATACCTTAAAAGTAGTTTTCAAAGATTAGCATGCAAGACAGATCAAGACATGGATTTTATCTTCGTTTTTAAGTTAGATATGAGCAGTCCAACTTACAATCTCATTTGAGGTTTCGGGACTGCATTTCCAGTTGAAAAAACATTGAATTATTTTTATTCTTTCTAGGAATAATTATTAGTAGTAAATTCAGTAAAATCATTTTCTTCAAAGGGTAAAAACTAATGATTCTTCATTTTTTCACTCATTGAAATGCTTTAAATATAGAAAGCAAACCTCCAAAAGAAAGGGAAGCTAGAGGAAGTCTGCTTACAACAGTTCCAGAAAGTCAGCAAGATAAGAATAATTAAATTTTTAACAGTTTTCCATGAAGACTGTATTTCTCTGCATATATAAAATCTGACTACTGATTGGATTATTCTGCTTATCAATAAACCCCTGTTTAAGAACACTGATTCTTTGGTAGGAAATTCTTTATTTTAATGATAAAGTAATATAATATATTTTTCTGTAAGTTTAGAACTCTATTAAACAAGATTTTTTTCCCCAGAAATTCAAAATGCTGCAGTTTCAAGTCCCAGTGTTACCATATAAGAGGTGGGGCATTGGAGATATAATTAGGTTTGGATGGAGTCATAAGGGGCCTGCAACCACCATGTATCAGTGGCTTTTTTTGGAGAAAGCATATCCAGAATTAACCTGCTATGTGATGATCCAGCATCGTGCAAACCAAAGAGAAGACCCCCACATGGAGGTGAACCAACCTGCATCACTACCTTGGATTCATCCACTCTCAATAATTATGAGCCATAATTGTTATCTTAGTCATTCTGCAGTGTTCAACCACAGCAGCCTGAGCAGACCCTGCAGAACACATCTATAAAAGCACGAGAAAGCCAACAAATCCCTGCCATCTCAGTGCTGAACATAAATATGAATAATGTGTAAGTGCTTAACTTGTAAAAGGTAGCTCCTAGTCATTTCTATCTTATTTCATTCAATTAAAACTTTAAGTACACTTGATACCCATTACAGTAGTAGCATGCCTAAATTTAAAGTGGTTAGGAAAATATTACTTAGTATGGAAACAATGTTGTCTATTAAGACTAAATTTCCACACAAGTTTAATTTAGTTCTTTTTTCTATTAATAGTCTCCATTTGTTAAAAATAAAATTAACTGGATGTATGTTTGCTGTGACGGTAAATAAAATTGAAAAGTTTTTGTTCTTTCATCTGTTAAAGAATTGGAAAAAACACAAAAAAAGTTACAGAGAAAGAGAACTAAAAATTCTTTGTGAAAATACTAAACTAGAAACCCAAGAAATGTATCTGAAAATGCACTGTATCTCTTAGATTGTTAGTTCACTACCAACTAACAAAAAATGGTTGTGTCTTTAAAGCACACCACTTATTTACTGTGAAAATTTCATAACGACAAACTAGTTAGAATATTTTATGTAAGAGAAGAATTAACTAACCAATTTGTGTTTCTAAAGTGTACTAGTCTTTAATCAACTTTTATTATTGGCCTACAACATTCATTTTACAATTATTAAGCTTAATAAATTCCATATTTGAATACAGTAGGAAAGCATCAAATATATTTTATATCTGCAAAAGAGAGACATGCTATAATCTGTGTTATGAAAACATGCAATTTGTTTGTGTGTGGTACAGTAGCTTTCTTGATTTTTTTTAAACTTTTAGTTGAAGAAATTCAAAACTCACCTTGTATCTACTCCACATTGCTATAAAAACAAGGCTGAACAGCAGTTTTGAAAGTGCTGTGTCATTCAGGGCAGGCAGATAATCTTTCAGTTGGTTTGTGAGCTAGATAACAGAGCGGGAATGGGGGAGAAGACCCAAGAGTTTAAGGCTACTCTTTATTCTTGAATATTTCTTAAATACGGGCTTATTGAACATAGCTTGTATTCAAGAAAAGCATACTTTAAATAAGCAGAGAAATTCACACGCATACACCGAACATCTTCCTAGTCTTCCTAACCTTAAGAAACAGGCATTAAAGGAGATGGTTTTATTTTAAAAGCTCCTCATTATATGTTAAGCATGTAAACAATGCTATGATATGTTCATCTTTGATACATAAAGATTGTTATAGATGGGTGTATACATAAATACATGTGTATTTATACATGTATGTATGTTTTAATGTATCATACTATAAATTTTTACATTAAGAAATACACTATTATTGTTTTCAGTAACAATCAATATATCAACTGTCACTCTTTCTTCCAATATATTATTTAATAATGTTTGAGGACTTACTATTTGTTATGTGTGAACATATTTCATTGTTTTTAATCTATTTTATATTTAACATGCTTGAATGTTAGACAACCTATCCATACCTAACACTGAATCAACGTTCTATTCTATGGTTAATATATTATAAAATGTTCTTAATTCTGACTTTTTTATTCCTTGTGTTGAGACTGTGTTGTTACTTCTTGTAGAAAAACTTCAATTTTAAAATGGAATACTTATTTGCAGTAGTTTTCCTAATGCATTTCTTAAATATTTGGTGCTACACTAAAATGAATTCATTCTAAGTGCAATTATAAAATCAAATCTGAGTACATAATGAAACTTGAAACATCTGCTAAGTGCAGAAAAGATTCTGAGAACATCAGACATGCATGCCTTTCTTTGATACAGAAATAGGTCATTGTGGCACATGTTTTCATTTTATTATTTATTCCTAAGTCCTCATTTCATAAATGTTACATATCCCATTCAAAATTATTCTGAAAACTTAGGAATGCCTACTCATATATTAATGCATTTATAAAACCTGTTCTAGAAGCAAAGTCAAATTTCATTGTTTATTTTTTATTATAGAGAAATAGAGCATTGAATATAAGAAGTGACTGTTTACCTCCAGCCCTTGGGTCACATATGCTTACCTAAATAATTCTACAAAAATAAAATCAGATAAACTGTTGGAGTCTTTCACTTGCCTCATGCATGGCGTGTTCCAAGTCTGGGGAAATGTAGTCTGTTCCAAAGTTTTCTAAGTCAACAAATGAAATCAAGAGTCAGAAGCAGCCACGGAGGCTCTTGTCTTTCAGGTGGGAATTTTACATGTTCATGTTCCTTTCTACCATTACTGGAAGAGACATTCTGATTATTTGAGAGGCTTTCCTCAGGACTTCTAACATGCCGTACTTCTGACGTACGAAAGAACATTTTGACCCAGCACTCAGACTTGCATTTCTCCTCCCTGTTGTCGATGGCTCTGTTTGTTGGCATATGATCCTGGTTACAAGGCAGGACATCTCTGACACTTATCACATGGCACAATGGCTGGGCCAGTAGCACTTTCCTGAGGTATTGGCTAAATGACTGAAAGCAGAACTTACGCTGATAGTGCTTTCTGTTTGTTTGTTTGCTTTGGAGATCATTTAAATTCCTGAAGATATCAATGAGGTTTACACTCTAAACCAAATATTTTCAAAATTCTATAAAGAAGAGTCTTACAACTGATCACATTTATTTGTAGTTCATAGAGGTGGTTTCTGTGCTTTTGAGTCAGAAAGACAAATATTTTTTTAAACCTTTTAAAACTTTACTAATCAAATGTTCCAAAATAGATTATTTGAATGAAATTCAGTAGAAATTATGTCTATACATTAAAATGTTCCTTCTCTAGAGCATGCAATTGTTTCAGTTAGATAGACAATCCTATGTAGGATTTCACGTAGAAAGGATAAAATGTAAAATCATTCCTAAAAACCTCTTCAGGAGCATACTGACAGTTGCAAGTTTTCAGAATACTCTCCTTACACAAATAAACTACTGTAATGCTCTAGACAACAATTCCACAACTATAGCTCAGGTTTTGCAACAAAATTGTCTAATGATAAAAGAATATTCTCTTCATTTTATATGTATTTTAAAAAGTAAATTTCATTGGGAATTGTCCCTTTGAGATATGGCCCTTACAAGTGAGGAATTAAACCCTGTGTCTGGTGTCTTACACTGTAAGTTGAAAACTAAGAATTTCTTTAAGAACCACCAAGTAAAAAAAAAATATGGGTTGTAGAAAGTACAGCAGCATGTTGTGAGAATGAGAATACCTGGAAAGTATAAGATATGAAAGTGTTATTTCTTGCTCTTTTTTTTTTGGAAGTATAGACTTTTGTCAAATAAGTAGCTCCAAGAAAGAATCAAATTACGTCTTATCTGTGTAATCTCGAGTAATCAATATAGTTCACAAAAGGTTTTCAGAAAAGTTCAATTTAGTTTAATTAAACATATATTATCCATACAAATCTAATTCAAAGTCAGGACACTAAAATCATAAGGGAGACAAACATGCCCAATGGAATAATACATTCAGAGAAGGCAGGTGGTAGGGGGGTCGAGTTACCAAGAGAAGTGTGAAGCTGTAAAGAAAAGTTAAAATGAACTACTGATGTCCATATCAGAATAGGGTGATCAAATGATACTTAATATCACGTCTCTATTTCCCTGGTGGGATAAGGCATCATTCCTTAACATTTGATGTATCCTGGTGAATTTAGCAAATTGTTTCATGCATCAAGATGGAAAAAATAAAAAAGCAAACTGAATCGTAAATATAAACAATTGCCTCACTTTAATGTTATATAGATCATATCAACCAGCATCCATAGGTGTAATTCTATGTAGGGCTGAAAGCTTTTAGGAGGGAAGACAAAATGCTGGAGTGTTATGTCAAGTGCGGTCAACTCTCATATCCAAATTTTTTATCTTGGTAACAGGATAATAGGTATTTTAATAAGGATAAAATGTGTCGTAGTATAGAAAGCAGCTAACTCTGACATTTACCTGTCAAGGTTCAGCTACATAAAAGGAAAAAAATAATACAACTATGAGCAAATGCAGCATGACACATACATTTAGAGAGACAGCTCTTTGGATTGGAAACAGGCCAAAGATCTTGGATATTTGGTATAATTCACCAGCAACATCAAATGTTAAGAAATGATGCTCTATCCTACCAGGGAAATAGAGACATGATATTAAGTAGCATTCAATCTTTGTGGGAGCAGCCAGGATCACATAATAGAATTTAGAACAGAAAGCCCACCCACAAAGCAAATGTGAGTCAGAGGCCTAGACACGGTATTGTAGCCAGCTAGTAGACAGATACCAACAGATTTGAACACATTACACACTTGTGCTTATCCAAGGGATAAATATTTTTCCAGTAAACATATACTTTTGCCTATTAAATCAACAGGATTAGGTACAAAAAATGTCTTTGGCACTTATCTACATTACTTAATAGTTTCTTTTCCCAATAAATACCTGTTTCACAGCATTTTAGTAGGGAATCAATTTGTCATTACATTCTATTCTATTCTAATAGTCCAACCCAGCCCAGAATTCATTATTGATATGGAAATGTGTATAATTAGCAGCGTAAATGATCTGTTATTTATGATACTAGTCATAGCAGTAAATCACCATTGGTTCACTATCATTACTATGCAAATAGAAGGAGACAGTTAATGGTCCATGTGTTAAAAACAGGCCACTGGCTTGCTCATTTGCAAATGAAAGGCAAGGGTGAGAGTCTAAGTTAGAGATGACAGTTCATCACATTGTCCCTCCTGGTGTTCAGTCTTAATCAAACCAAGGCACACGAACGATTCACCACTTGCCCCCTTCCTTTCCCATGTTTTGCCTGGAAATCTAAAGGAGACTTTCAAGCTTATTTTGAGTCCCCCCAATTTGTACAGCTGGAAATTGAAATAATTGTGAAAATGTTTAGGTTTTGTAGCATATGAGATAATTTTTATATTGTCCTGGGAAAGTACCTCAACATTCCCTGTTAGGAAAGACAATAGCATCATTCATCATGAATTCACTTGCCTTTTCAGCAAGTATACTTTATTTTCTCCAACATAGTAACATTAGCAATGACTTTCTTCCCCTGTTCTTCTGAAGAGGCAAGTACCCCCCTTCTCTTTCTGTCTCTCTCTCCCTTCCACTTTACCTTTCTCTTAATATTAAAACCCCTCACTCAAGCTTAAAAAATTTAAAAAAGAAAGAAAAAAGAAACACTAACAATGTTTTGATCACCAAGGGAATAAAATAATATTTTTTGGAACGTATAAGCAACTCTGAGTATATTAAAGAAATTGTCTTGCCTTTTCTACTTGTTGTTGTGGCTGTTGAATTTTCTACAGGTGTGAGGCACTTGAGGGCATTAGCTGCAGACAAAGGCAGCAATGAAACTTGGAGAAGGAAGCAGGGCTCAGGGCAGCCAGAGTCAGGAAACTTCACTCCACTCTGACAGATCTAATAACCTTTTAAACATTTCTGGAAGAAATACAGAACTCTAAAAGGAAACCAAATGCCTTCACATTAGAAAGGTATGAAGAAGAGAGAATGATATTCTCACTCAGTCAGCGGAACTGCAACTGTACCAGTGACAAATCGATGTGAAATCTTGTTTTTTGTTCATATTTAGTGCAAGGTATGGATGGAAGAATGGCTTACAAACTGGCCATGAATTAGACCTATGGAAGAAGGTACCATTTTTCATATAAGAAATTACCTAAGCTGTTAACAATTAATAATAATTCTCTCTGAGGTTACTTGGGAAATGGCTGGCAGGACAGAGCTGACTAGAAAGACAAAGTCTGCCAATATTTACACTCTGGTGGCTTGCCCTACAGCAGTGCACCTACAGTTAGCAATATTATTTTGTATACAATAAGCTATCACAAAATTTCTGTGTGTCTTTTAATTAAATGAAGTTTAGATAAATAAAGTACAATAAAACCAGAGGCCAGTATGAGTCTAAATTAGGGGTGGGGGCAGGTTAATATTTCCATACATTAGTGTCCAGAAGAGAGGAAAGAAGTGAACACCCACTAAACCTAACAAATGTGGGAAATTCTGCAGACAGAGAAGGAACAAGTCCAGTCTGGACAACATTGTAGGAAATGACGATTAACAGGAAGGGCTGCTTAGTCTCCCAGACATCAGTTGGACTTCCAGCAACCAACTGATGAGAGTATAAAATCAGGGTAATTTAAAGAGGATTATTATAAAAGTTATTAATTTTCAGAATATGTCTATGGAAATCATAATGGGTAATATAGGAACAAGAGCATCTCATCAGAGCTAGCATTAGCAGCAGACCCCATAAAACTAAAGAAAGACAGAAGTTAAAGAACAGGGAAACCTCATGAGTGAGATTTTCTTGGAACAGTGATAACCTTCATTGCAGTATACAGGTCAAGAAGATTTCACAGAGCAGAAACCAGGGCAACACACACTACACCTCACTTTTCTTTATCACTCTGGTTTACTGCTTCCCAGAGATCGATGTACAAGCCTCAACAGAACCCACAAAGAACATGAGCCAACTGATCACACAGGTCACACCTTTGGTCAAATGGAAGAGAAGACCAAGGACCAGTGAGAATGAGGTGGGATTTGTATCTTCATAGGGCCATGAACCTATGTGCAAATGAAAATGACAGAGGTAATTTCCATCCACATATGCAGAGCATCCCTATGCTCTCATCAGAGCTAGATAAAGCATTTCCCAAACGTCACTAGGTTCTATATTTGTTAATGTTCCATGAATTATGTAATGCCATTACAATTTTCCTTTTATAGACTAGGAAACTGAGCACAGACTAGTAATTATCTTGCTACATAAAGCATAACCATATTGTGGCAGTTGAGGTCAAAACTATAGATGTAGAACTCAGACAGATGGGCCATTCCTCCTATAGGAGATTTCACATGGGGTATTCCTTGGTCAAACCTTATTTTCTTAATGCAGAATGAATCCGCAGTCCCTTATTTCCTGTAGAAACTAAAGCAAAACCTCTTCTCCAAAGTAACATACCTTTTGACTTAAATTTTGAAGTCAAGACATTTTCAAAATACATATGTTGGATTAATCCAAAAGCATTTATAATCAAATATCTTTTAGCAGCTTCTTCTCCTTCCTCAGTCATCATCAGTCAAAACTTGATCATAATTCTAAATTTCCTTTAGGGCCCAATAGGATTTTAAGTGCCCCCAATCAGCAGTAAGTAGCCTAGAAAACTATGTCCACATTCACTAAAAATGGATTATGGATGTTTGCCTTTGGTTAGAATGTTGGTTACAAGTTGTTATGGATAATGGTCAGTAGAAAAGATAAACAAAGGAGATCAATTTAGAGTTCTTGTTTTAATTTTTTTTATTTTTTTTAAATAAAAGAGGGTGGAAGTGCTGTGGGACAATGGTCTGTACCCTGTCACTTGTATTTTAAATAAATGTTGATTGGCCAATAGTCAGGTAGGAAGTAGAGGTTGGGTGACTAGGCAGGAAGTAGAGGCCTGGCAATGAGAACAAGAAAGAGAATTCCGGGGAAGGGAAAACATTCAGTCTGTCCTCGTCATCCAGAGACAGAGGAAGCCAGTTGTGACTGCCTCACCAAAAAAGTTGCCAAGCCACCTGGCTAACACAGATGAGAATTATGAACTAATATAAGTTAATAAGAAGCTGAGATACTAGGTCAAACAGTTCATTATTTAAAAAAAAGATCAAAACTATGACTGGTGGTATAGAATTTGTTCAGGTAATAACCACATACAATGTCTTCTAATATGCAAATATAATATTCTGAGAAATTTCCCAACTGTGGAAAATTATTAAAAAGTAAAGTCAGAATTTACAGAAACTGTTAAGTGTTCTCAAACTTAAAATGTTCTTTTAATTAATAACATTCAATGTTTGCTTTCATTTTGCTAGATGAGAAGCCAAAGCAGTGGGATCCATATACACATAAAGAATTGTAACATTGCTTTCAAGTAAAATGATAAGACATAAATTCTACTGAGTTTTATATTCATTGAACAGAATCATTCACTTTGCTAAAATGAAACTAATGGATAGATGATGGAAGGAAGGAAGGAAGGAAGGAAGGAAGGAAGGAAGGAAGGAAGGAAGGAAGGAAGGAAGGAAAGAAAGAAAGAAAGAAAGAAGAAAGGGTGGGTCAGCGTTATCAAAGAAACTTAATTCAGATCTAGTATATATTTATCTTGGGTTTTAATATTGAATATTCTTCACCTGCCTGTGTTATTATTTCTCTCTGACCATATTCAGGAAATTTTCAAAAAAAAAAAAAAGCAACCCTTATAATCTAGTCATTAAACTGCTGGGTCACTCCATTTCCCAGAAGTCTTTATTGATTTTTCTATGACTGAGAAAAGAACTGAAAGTCTATTACATGTTTTATTTTCGCAGCTATACCTTTTTGTTAATCTTCAATTTTTCTTTATCCTCTCAAACACCAAGTAATCCTTATATGCTCAGCAGAGTTACCGCAAGGTCTTAGGACCTTCACAGCTGCTCTATCAGCCCATGACGCTTACTCTTCTAACCCCTTTGCTCTCGCTCTTCACTCAAATGCCTTTTTTCCCATGATTTTTTCCTCTGAATACCCTATATAAATTTGCAATTTCTCAATAATTATTGACACCATAATTTTTTATATTTTACAATTCTTGAAATGGTTATTTTTATTGATATTTTCTCATGCATGTATTTTAAGATACATTTATTTATTAGAGAAATTTGCATGCACCTATGTATGTTTACGTGCCCAGCGTGTATTTCAGGGCTTGTAGTGGCTGGAATGAACATCAGATGGGTAGCTGTGAAACACCCAAAGTGCCTACTGGGAAATGAACCTGGATCCTCCTTAAGATCATTAAACAAGCGCTTTTAACCACTGGGCTGTTTCTCCACCTATTCATGGTTAATTTTGTCCACTTGACAGGATCTAGAATCATATCGGAGAAAAATCTCTGGTCATGTCCGAAAGGGGTTTATTGCATTGTTTTAATTTAGGAGGAATGACCTACCCTAGTGTAATGATATTTCATTTGTATTTGAATAAATAAAGTTTGGCTGAAATTCAGAGATTAAAACAGCCACAGTGATCAGCTTTACAGACCAGGCAGTGGAGACACACACCTTTAATCCCGGTAGCTACACTAGTTTGCCACACTAGAAACCGGGAGATAGTGGTGCACACCTTCATCCCAGCCCTAGAGAGAAATATAAAATGGGAGGAAACAGCTCTCACACAGTCTCATTCCGAGATTTCTGGAGGTAGGATCGCCATTTCGGACTGAGGTAGAGGTAAAGAGCCAGTGCCGAGCTGTTTTGTTTTTCTGACCTTCAGGTTGAACCCCAATTTCTGTCTTTGGGTTTTTATTAAATGTGCTACATCTTAGAGATGAGTAGCAGGATCCCAGGGGCTGGGTCTCAGACCAAATAGAAAGGAGAAAATGATCAGGATGTATCATTCATTACCTTCCCTGTGTTCAGCGACCTTGTGCTCCTCCTTCCAGGTCTTTGCTCCATGATGGACTGTACACACAAACTGTGAGCCAGAATAAATCCTTCCTCCTTAAAAACTGTCAGACATATATATTCACAGCAACTAATAAGGGTGATCAATATAATCACTCTTCAATTGTTCCATATGTTCTAGTCACTTAGTTTCCTTTCAGACAATATGAAATTTACCAAGTCACGGATTTTATGTTGCTTTGTCTGTCACTTTCCCACTGGATAGGGCATGTGTTAAAATTTATAAAATGGCAGGTCCACTCTCAGTCTTTTTGCAACTTCACTGTCTTTGACTATGTGTTACTTAGATCACTATTTTGCTCTCTATATCACCTTCCCAGGAAGAAGTAGGAATAAAAACTCTGGTAGCTATAATAACATACTAATGTTTAAAATTATTGTGAAAGGTAAATAAATTTTATAATTAGTAAATTCTATACTGGATAATAAATCTAAAACCTTTCCTTTCTGTGGGTAAACCACTGTTATGTTTTTGTGAAATTGACTACTGAATGTAATTTGTTTTGAAACTATGCACTACTGGATGCAATATGTTTTTAAATTGCTTTTTTATACTTAATTATTCAGTAACCAAATCAGTACTGAGATCAGCTGTGACTCATAAATTATCTTTGAAATGTGTATGCATGCTTTCTCCATATATAATGCTATTAATAATAGAATTAAAAAATCAGCTTCTGTATTCTGTAAAAAAATGCCTTTTTAAAATTACAAGGCAAAGTTAGACTTCAATATCTCTAAAACCCAGAAATTGTTATTGTTATTAATTACCAGTTACATTGGAACACTGAAAATTGGTTGATAAGAATCTAATTAGGTTTTTAAATCACCACTGTAAATTATTGAGCTATACTTTCAAAACCCACATTTTGTATCACTAACCACCCAAAGATGCTGTGGAGGACAATAGTCTTTTAAATTTTATTATTATCAGTAGTAGCAGTAGTAGGGCCTGTTAGAGACCTATTTTAGCTTTCCTTTTTCAATCAAGAATTAACTTGCCCCATCTCTTCACAGGACCCTCAGATGGGCAGTGGGAATGCAAAAGAGGGTACATTCTCAATCCATCTTAAAGTCTCACGATACAGAGTCCTTCACGGGTTATATAGATTTGACTTTTGGTAGGGAAGTTATTCACTATACAAAAACATAACCTCATAACATTGGGAGTTATATGTTGTATATGCTATTTCTTGTTGACTTTTTTACATAACTTGATTGGTGAATAGTATTTGTGAATAGTTACATGATTGAAACATATGTACACCCTGGGAAGTGATCAGCTAAAGTTAGCTAGTTGGTATATCCATCCCCTTCAGCTTTTGTAATCTTTTCTTTATGAGTGCATTCAAATTTCATCCTTCTGTTCTGGGATACATGGGATTGGCTGCATTATTGTTGTGTGCCTTCAGTTGGCTGTGCCACAGACCTCCTAATTTACAACGTTCAGTCACTAACGTCGTACCTGTTCATTGATTTCTTATGCTCTCTTTCCCTTTTCTCTGCAGTTAGAAACCACTACACTGACTTTAACTTCTACAAGATCAACTCTTTTTACATCACAACGGGACTGAGCTCTTGTGATAATCATCTTTCTGTGCGTGATTAATTTTCTTTAATATAATGTCTTTCTGGGTCCATCCATGTTATCCCAATTATAGTATTCATGTGTTATTACAGCTGGATAACATTCACATACCACATAACATACCACAGGCAATTATTCATATGTTGGTCCTTCTGTCTCCTGGCTATTGTGAATAGTGCAGCAACCAACACGCAAATGCAGGGGCCTTTTGAGCATGCTTATTTCACTTCATTTGGGTCTATCTGGTAATGGATAGAAACGTTTCCTCACAGTCTCATGTCTTTGAATACCTGATAATGTTGCTATTGTGGGAGGTTGTAGAAACTTAGAGGTTGGGGCCCAGTTGGAGAAAGTGAAACAATAGAACGCAGTCTGTAACCACTTCCTATCCCATCCCTGCTTTCTTAGCTCATCACATACTGGCAAACAGCCTTAGATGCCCCTGACATCACTGCCTCCAGGCAGCACAGTGCTGCTCCCTATGTTCTGGGCTGCTCTCTCAAACTGTGAGCCAAAACAACTTCCTGCTTTAAACTGTTTCTTGTTCTGGAATTGAACTGTAATGAGGAGTATTGATACACGTGTAAAGCGGGCAGTGACTCAGTGAAGTTCAGGACAAGTATAACTGTAGTGTAACAAGAACAACCACACTGTTCTCCACAATGCTGCACTAGTTTATAACCCCATCGCTAGAGTGTAAGGGGTCTTTCATTGGTAGATAAAGTAGCATTTATAGAAAACTAAATTAGAAAAGAATTGCAATTTCCAACAACTAGAGTTTTTATAATAGAATGTTATTTATATTACAATTTTATCAATTATGAACTTGAAAATTTATTTAGTAGCTAGCGAGATACTCATTGCCTCCTACTAGTTGAAACTTTTTATTTTTACTTAGACTAATATTATTAAAAACTGAGAAAATTCTGAGCTAGTTGTAAAATTCTTTTTTTACTAGATATTAAACAAGATTTTTGAAACAAAGTAAAGTGTTTAATCATCAGCTTTTATAGACAAAGATACTGATATTAAAAAACTGACATATTACACAAAGTTTCAAATGGTGTCTCCATAAGGAACATTAAAGATTGAGTCAATGGGCCAGATTTCCTCTGTGTTATGTATCTATACCATACACAAAAACTGTACAGAGAAAAAAACATTTCTGACTCAAAATCTCAAGTCATTTCAGAATATAAATGGGGGTATTAAAAAATCAGAATGCTTTTATACCATGGCTTAGAACCATAAAAAGATTCCAAGCTTTTGCATACATAGGTAGATACTGTCCCCTTAACCTTCAACTTCTCAAAGTGAATTTTACTATCTTATGTGCCATAGACAAAATAAAAAAAAAAACAACCTGCAGTCTCCTTCAATACAACATCATAAATCATTTTGTAAGGTTGGAGAGATAGCTAGGAGTGTTTAATACTCTTTTAGAGAATTGAGTTCAACTCCCAGCACCCATGTCTGACAGCTCGCAACCACCTTTAACTTCAGCTTCAGAGGTTCTTAATCCTTCTTCTAGCTGTCTCTAGGACACACACACACACACACACACACACACACTTGTGGCATGTACACACAGATATTTTATCTAAAATTTACTTGAGACTTTTTAAAACTCAAAAGTTACCATGAAATTACAGTAACTTGCTATTTATTCATTCATATTTTTATTATAAAAGAACATGTATTCTCATAGCAATGTATTTTGCTACAAGTAATTTTTTTCTATGAGCAGAGAAAATTAAGACAGATTACACTAACATCTCATTAGATCCCTTATGCTTTCATCTTTTACCCTGACTTCCAGAACCCAGGAGAAACCTCTTCTAGCCCCATTACCACAGATCTAGTTTCCAAATACTCCTTCCCTAATTAAGGGAACATTAGAGCAATTTCTGTATCTTTGAATAGCCTCCAAGACTTAAACACTATGACTTAATGACAAATTTTGTCACTATAATAAATCCTAAGCAGCACTTATGGAGGGAAGAAAAAGAGGAAAAACAACCTGCTATGTGACTATGTGCTTGTTCTGAATCTGTAATGTGGTATTTACCAAAATGCTAAACTGTTGATCTCAGAAGAATCCTCCCTATTAATTATAAAATAATTAGCATGAGTTATCATCATTCTTTCTACCCGAAGCAAATAGACTAAATTAAGAACAAAATTACAGGAAGTCTGTCTTTGTTGGAATAATAATATGCATAATGCTACTGATAAAAGCTGATATCTATTGAGTACATGCAAATTTCCTAATTTGATCACCTTGCCTCTTAAGATAAATGATAGTATTATTTATATAAGAAAACACAGTTGTAAAGTATACCACATTCAAGATCCACATATAGACTTCATCCCCTGGCTCCTTGCCCTCAATGTTTTAGCTTCTGAACATTACACTTACAGTACTATATATACATAACCTCTGCACTCATTAACTTATTTACAAATAACTTATTTACAAATATTCTAGTGAGAGGACTAAAAAATAATGAATTATTGGAATGTTATAGAAATTTCTCAGATATTTTGAAACTTAAAAGTCTTTCCATCTTGAGACTCTGGCTTAATATAGCAAATTTAATAAATACTTTCATACAACAAAATAATTACAAACATAAAATCAGAATGATGTATCATAAAACATTTCCAATCACTGTTTACAAAACAGAAAAGAACAGAAATTGATGAATACATTAATATATGCAAACTCAGGAAAAGTTTCTGTGAAAAATATAAACAGTCCATGGCAAATAAAAATCCTCTGGAAAAGCAAACAGTAAGATCTTCAAAACAAACTGAATTCATTCATGCAGAAGTTAAAAGGCTTACATCACTTATAAATCACATACCAAAAATAGTAAATATGGCAGATGAATAAGAGACAGAAAATTTAGAGAGCCATGTTATCTCCAAGGAGCCATAGCTGGCAGTTATAAAAAATAAGAAATACATATTCAAGTAAAAGACTCAGCTAGCTTATGCTAATCAGTGATTCTTGGCTCGGTAGAACTGTACTAATAGCCCCCCAAGAAACAGAAGAATAAAAAAATGAAGTACCCACTTCATATCTTTGTGGTCTCCAAAAGAATCTATTTCTTCTTCCTGGGGCCCAGGTACTCTAAGTGTTTTGAAACTTCTACATAATATAGGTTTATGCAAAATCCTTTTGCCACTTTGGACATAGGAAGATAAAACACATAAGTGAAGTCATTTTCAGCTAAGTTTACACGTAACTTTCAAATCACATTCATCAATAAAATTTAAGTCAGTAATTGAACAAAATATAATAGGAATGTCCAAACCTTTCCCAAACAAAGGAGGCTTTATCATATCCAGTCTTGAAATGATGAATATTTTGCCATTAATGGCATCAGGCAAAGAATGGAGGTTAGCCAAGTACACATGAGACAACAGTAGGTGGAAAACTAAACTAACACGTGAACAGTAGAGTAAGCCAAACAAACAAACAGAAACAGAAACAAATGTGTTGAAGTCTTAAAAAAACAAACTTATATACAATATAAGGACCAGAGTAAGACTAAGACTGTCAGTGCACATAAGTACTGTAGCCTGGTCATTAGCTAATCATACAGCCTCAGGGCAAGATAAATTGTCAAAAAGGGATTTCACAACAATGATGTGGGATGTCCTTCTGTATATGTGTTGCTTTTATTGTTTGGTGAATACAGTTATTTGGGCAATGACTTAGCAGAGTAAAGCTAGGCAGAAAGAGATATTTACAGAGTAGGCAGAATCAGTGTTTGTGAGCAGAGTGCTACAAATTGTTTAATGGTGAAATAGACCCGCTGTGTCTCTAGAGCTGGGGCCGTGAGCATGGCTTGCATTGGTAGTGAACATGCCTCTGCCATGTTGTACTGGACAGAGCAAACAAGCAGAGCATCAGCGTTGGTCCTAGCCATGCCTGCTTGGCATTTTTTAAAAAGTGCTCCTGGTCAGAAAATGATTACCTATATGCAATAAAGACAGGTTTAAAAGACCTCTAAATGAGTTACAGTGTTGGCTAAATGTATGTTGGCTTCAGAGAGAAAAGAAAAAGTTATAAAAAGAAATAAGTTTAAAAAATAAAACAAAGTCTTTAAAAAGACACTAAAAGTAATATAAAAGAATACAAATAGTCATAAATTAAAGATGAAAAATAAATCACATCAAAATGGAATATCTGGATTAGGTATATTATTGTGTTTTCTTTGAATTTTTTGACTGCAGAGAGATATTTGATTTTGGTGGCTGCTAAGCTAAATCAAGATATATATTTTAAAAGCATTTTGATTTGAAAATTTGAGTCTAAAGATAAATTTCTTTGGAAAAGAAGAGATTCTTCTTTTGTTTAAACAGAAGATGAGAACCTATGGATTTCTTCCAGGCTAATGTTGTTTGATGAAACAAAACCTTCTGAAGGTCTCTGTGAATCCTAAAAATATTTCGCTCAACAAACAGAAGTAAGCAGTTTGGAGAAAAAAATGCCCAAATTCCCAAATGTTGTAAATGTTTGTTTTCATTTAAAGGGGGCTATTATATGGAGATTAATACTTTACATTGGTATGGATTTTGATTTATTGATAAAGATTTAAGGCTAATTTTGTTATATGTATAATTCTACTCTTATTTAAGTGTTATGTTTGTGCGGTCTTTAAAATGTAATGTATAATTAAGAGATACAGGTTAATAGATAGTCATATATAATAATCAAACTTTTAATCATGTTAGTTAGGTTTTGTAGATATATAAAAATATATTTTAGTTAGATAGATAATCTTCCACATGTCAAAGACCTACAGAATATGGAATTTAAAAGGTTTTGGAACATAGACTATTCTCAACAGTGAGACATGTCTGCTCTGGCAGCACCAATTACTTTGGAGAAGTTTATGAGTATTGAAGAAACTCATATGAAACTTGCCTTCATTGTGACAATGCTAGCCCTTTGGGAAACAAAATTCTCTTGGCTGGACTGCTTGATGGTATGCTATATGAACTCAGGACACTCAGGACCCACAGAAAAGTGACTGCTGAACATTCCAAAACAAGGGATGGTCCTTCAGGGTTCCTGCTTCACAGAAATAACTGGCAGACACTCTGCAGGATGCAGAAGAAAGTGATTGAAAATTGCCTTTCAAATTTCCTGCTTCATGGAAAAGTCAGATGCTATGGGCCTGTAGAATGAAGATGGATGCCCAACATTACAGAAGAACTTTGGGTGACTGTCCAGGCAGCAAGATGTCTCTGTCACTTCTAGAACTTTGGAAGTTGGTTACAATACACTTCCTGTTTACATAGGTAATATTATACCCATCTGGGGTCTTTGAATAATTAATACAGATAGTTATAGTTATAGTTTTTCTTAGTGATAATAAAGGATATATTAGATATAAAACCAGATGCACAAAGATAGGATAAATTATAGAGTATTTTCCTTAATTTGCCAAATGTAAATGGACTAAATATTGTAACTATTATTCTTGTTTGAAAGTGTTTTGTTATATGTAATTTTACTATTTTAAACTTACAACATTCCTTTCTATTTAGACATAAAAGGAGAGATGATGTGGGATTCCTCTCTGAATGCTATGAATATGTTTTATTACCATTGGTTAATCAAGAAGCTGCTTCAGCCTATAGCAGGGCAAAACATAGCCAGGCTAAAAGAGATATGTAGAGAGAGTAGGAAGAGTCAGAAAGACACCATGTAGCTGTCGAAGGAGAAAGACCTGGAACCTTTCCGATAAGACACAGCCTCATGGCAACACACAGATTAATAATACACTTATTTGCTGGATTTTTTTTTGGATCATAGTGTTAGATAAATGTATGTAGACTTGGGAAAGATAAGAAAAAGAGTGTAGACAGTTATAAAAAGAAATAGGTTTAAAAAATAAAAGTTTTTAAAGAGACAGTAAAAATAATATAAAAGAGTACAGGCATTCATAGATTAAAGGAGTAAAGAAAAAACAAGCCATGTAAAGATGTAATATTCACAGACAGGATTATGAATATTATTGTGTTTACTTTGAATTTTTTGACTGCAAAGAGACATTTGATTCTGGGGACTGCTAAGCTAAACCAACATAAAGGTATCTTGACTTCAAATTTGAGTCTAAGGATAAGTTAATTGGGAAAAGAGGATCTTCTTTTGTTTCCAGAGAAGATGAGTAGTAGTGGATTCCAGCCAGACTAATGTCGTGTGGAAACCAAATCCCTGAAATAAATGCTTATGAATGTTAATTTTCATTTTTAAAAGTTTGGTTATAATTGATTGGTGGTCACAGTCAATTTCTAAAAAAATATAAATAAGGGGGATATGATACAGAGATAAGTACTTTACATTGATATGGAATTTGGTTTATTGATAACAAATTTAAGGTTAATTTTGTTTTATATATATATATATGTGTGTGTGTGTGTGTGTGTGTTTCTACGCTTGTTTAAGGTAGCAATGTTTATGCAGCTCATTGAAAAATGTAATGTTCAATTTAAAATTACAGATTAATAGTCATTTATAATAGTCTAATTTATAGTCATGTTAGTTAAGTTTTCTAGATATAAAGAGATGTATTTCAGTTAAATAATCTTCAAAACTTCAAAGATTTACAGAATATGGCATTTAAAATGTTTTGAAAACTTAGACTTTTCATACAATGAGACATCTCCTGGCAGCACCAATCTTCTTGAAGAGGATGATGGGCATTGGACAGGTCCTTATAGAATTTATTAGCCATTTGGACTGCTTGATGGTATGCTGTATGAACATTGACACTGAGGACCCACAGAAATATGATTGCTGAACTTTCCTAAAGAAGGTGAAATAATCCTTCAGGGTTCCTGCTTCACTGGATAAACTGCCAAACATTTTGCAGGACAAAGAAGAAAGCAACTGATGAAACTTTGTCATTAGAAGGCAGAACAAGTTTTCAAATTTCCTGCTTCATGGAAAAGTCTGCTGGATACTATGGGCCTGTAGGCTGAAGACGGGTGCCCCAACATTACAGAAGAACTTTCGGTGACTTCCAGGAAGTGAGATGTCTCTGTCAATTCTAGAGTTTTGGAAGTTGCTTACAATGCATTTCCTGTTTACTTAGCTAATATTATATCCTTCTGAGGTCTTTGAAGAGTTGAAAACAGTTTGAGTTTTCCTTCATTATGATAATAGATAAATTAGATATGAAACTTTCCAGAAACAAATAGACTAAATATTGTAAGTGTAATTCTTGCTTGATAACTGTTTTATATATGTAATTTTACTATGGTAAAGTTAAAATATTCCTTTTTATTTAGACAGAAAAGGGGAGATAATGTGGCACGTCCTTATGTATATATATATTGCCTTTATTGGTTGATTTATGCCATGTGGCTGCTGAAGAAGACAAATACCCCAGAACCTTACTGGTAGGCCATAATCTTGTGCTGAAACAGATTAATAAAATGGGTTAATTTAAAATGTAAGAGCTAGCTAGAAATAGGTCTGAATCATTGGCCCAACATTGTTGTAATTAATACAGTTTCTTTATGATTTTCAGGTCTGGGTAACAAGGAAATGAATGAGCAGTCTCCATCTACACAAAAATGGAGAAACCAGCAAACTCAAGGTTAAGGAAGCTTACATGGTGCCCTTCCTTGGTGGTCTTCACTCTCCATTCAAACATATTAAGAATAATTCCTGAACATGATTGAGCATAAAGGACACAGCAGATTGTTACACACAGCTGGAATTTGCTCCAATTCCTGGGGCATGTCATTTACTTTATTTTCAAATACTTTTCAGCTCAACAATGACATACCAAAAGTTAATGTTATCAGCTAGGGAATTAACTGGTAATAAATCAAATGGTGGCGTATAGACTAATTTCTGAGGTTTAAAATTATACTACTCTTCTGTATCTTATAAAAGGCAGTGGAAGTGATACATACTTTAAACTGTACTTTTATATCCTTAACAACATGTAGATGGATCAAGTTGGTTGCAAACTGTAAGATTTTAGGAAACAATCATTCTTTTTTCTGTTTTACTATACATTCTCTTACTCAATACTCCAAGCTTATCTCGGGCCAACAGTGCAGCCTTTGTTTGGATGTCTTTGCTGATTGTACAAGAGACCCCACAGTACAGTGAATGTAGTCTTAGTACGTTTGTTTCTCTAGGTATTTTCTGACTTACTCTTTATAGCTTGGAAACACCACACTATAACTACTGTATGGTTTTTGAAATACACAATTGTGTTTCTTTCCACCTATGTGTCTTTCTCCAGTGGTTTGTGAATTGACATATCCCCTCCTTTCTCCATATGATTAGTTATTGGATACATGCCTAAAACCACAATTCCATCTGCAAGACAATCTGACATTTATTACAGTCATTTTTGGGTTCTTTAGGGTATCAATTCTCTTACTCATTTTGTTTAGTAACATTTGAGGATTAAGTTTACTCCACACACCATCTTATTTCATGAGGTTTGCTAAGGTTTGTGTGCTTTCATCTACGAGCCAAATGCGACAACTGCTTTTTATCATTACTTAGAGAGGATGGAAAAATGAGCTTGGAAATCACACATAGACTCTAATAAATTTCACATAGTTTGCTCTGTAAACTTTGGTAAGTTAGTAAGTATGTCCCAACTGAAATTACTACTAGTTCCTGAAAAGCAGGGGCAGAACAAGCATTTAAACTGAAAGCACAGGGACACTGCCTCGTGTTTCTTGTGTTTTTTTGTTTAAATATCCCCAATGAAAAAGATATGCAAAATAAGATGCGGACCTAAGGCTGTTAATGAATATTTGTTTTAATACATGTATTTTGGTTACATAATATGTTAAATTATTCTGATCTTAACTTCTTGAAATGACATTTAATTAGTTCTGGATAAAATAAAAGATTGATAATTTTGAGAAAAATTAATTACAAGATTCTTGAAAAAAATGAATAGGCCTACAGCATGAAAAAATTTATATCTTGCTTACCTGCTTCTTCAAACTGAGTGCTATCATCCTGATTTCCCATTCCATGTTAATGGTTCTAACCAAACAAAAATTTGTTATTATGCCACGACCAAAGAACAATGCTTAAAGCGCCTCAGAGACAAATTATAGATAGTAATCAGTTCATGAAACAAATAGAAATATTCTGTAAAAGTGACCTATAATTTCAATATTTTAATTCAGATTCTTCTTCCCTCTGTGTGCATACACATACATAGTTTTCCTACAGTGCAGGTACCATTCAGGCTTTCCTTTGTGCATCATATATTTTACCATTTTCTGTAGTTCACATAGTTTTTACATTGCTCTCCATATTTATTCCTGTTTCTCACAGACTGTTTCCTGTGCTAAATTATGACTTATTCACATTTCTCTGAAGTGATGTATCAAGGTTTTCAACAGTTCCTCATTAGTAACTGTTTACAAATCAGTGGTGCAGTGACTCTTAGAAACTGTTCACTATGAACCTTCTGGGCACAAAGAGCAAGCAAACCTTTCCTGCCAGCAGGAAGAGAATGGTGACTACATGTTTTGCTTTCTTCTTTGCATCTTTGCTACAGTTTCCTGTTGTTTTGCACACCTGACTTGGCATATAAGTGTGTAGAATTAGTGAGGATTATTTATTAATCCTTCTAGAATGGTTTCAATCACTTGTGCCACATTTAAGGTCCAATTAAATAGAAACAAATGGGAAACATGCAACCATTTCCTTATGGAGTATAGTTAAGAAATTCTTAGAAAATAGTGTAGACTTAAACAATAGAAAAAAACTTTCTAAATTGAACATACTTACCAACTTTAAAAGCAGCACACTGTAATTCAGTAAGAATAAATAACTGCTGTAATCTCAGCTCTTAAAACAACATTATTTAATAAGCTCTGGCTAGAATAGAGAGTTCAGCAGTGTTTCAAAAGATAAACTAGTACATCCTCACAAAGTTTCTAGTTACTCTTTTAATTTCTTCTACGAAGAACTATTTTGTCTATATGAGAGGGTGTACATGTGTATGCTTTGAGTATATGTGTGTTTATGTAGTTGGAGACCAAAGGATTATTCCTATTTTACGGGTGTTTTACACTGATTCATGATATTGATAACCACAGTACTGGAAAATAGACAATACTCAAATGTTACAATTAAGGTTCAAATTCAGTCTTAAATTACTACCAAAATGAATGTAAATAAAAAATTGATCATGAAAAAGCAAAATTGTTACTGGAAGAGTTATGATGATATACATAGAAAAACACTAGAGATTCCAGTGAGAACCTTACAATTAACAATATTTTTACTATATTTGAAAGGAATAATAAAAATGTGCAGAAATCAACAAGTTTCCAGTGCTGAAGCAAGGAAAAAGAAGCAGATCTCTAGTCTGTAAAATGCCAGAAACCTCATCAAGAAGACTAATAAATAGAGTGAAATAGATTTGCAATTTAATCTGTAACCATTATTGAATAAATAGAACTGAATAAAAATATCCAAATATTAATAACTTAATATTATAGACACGCACTTTCTGTAAAACTATACAGTAAATGAACTAACACTCAGACTCATGGAACCAAGCATGATAGGCAAAAAAAAAAACAAAGAAAAAAAAGAAACAAAGAAAGAAAGAAAAAAAGAAAGACAAGTCGATGAAAGATCCCTAATGATTTTCTGCTGTACTCATAGGTCTGTGTTTTATTTAGAGGCTTCTTCCAGCAACAGATGTCAGTGAGATTAGAGACACACAGACATTAAGCAGAAAGAGTCTAAATGGAAGGTCTCCATTGGGTCCCTCCCCTTGGAAATTAGGTGGAGAAATGTTGTAGGAGTTGGAGAGGATGGAGGACACCAGGAGAACTTGGCCCACCGAATTAACTAAGCAGAGACCACGTGGACTCACTGAGCGTGAAGCAGCAAGCACCGGTGTCTTCATGAGTCTGCACCAGATTATCTGATACATGTTATGGCTGGTAGCGTAGAGTTTTTTGTGGGACTGCTAACTGTAATAGCATGTCTCTGACTCTTTTGTCTGCTTTTCCTCCTGTTGGATTGCCCTGTCCAACCTTGATATAAGGGCTTCTTACTTTGTTTTAATGCATTTTGTTTTGCTCTGTTTGGTTATTGTCTCTTGGAAATCTGCCCTTTTCTGAAAGGAAACAGAGGACATGGATCTAGGTGAGAGGGGAAATTCAGGCAAGCTGGGAGGCTATGAGGGAGAGGAAACTGTGGCCACCATACATTGAATGAGAGACAAATCTATTTTCAATTAAAACATGAATAATAATTTGGCAGAAGGATGCTATTGGATCAGATACGACATTTGAGAGATCAAAATTATCCTTAAACTATTAGGACAACTGTGTGAGAAAAGTCATTAAAGATATGAAAATTAAACACTGTGATACTGGCCAAAATCCATTGGCTTTCAAGCTGCCAAAATCCCTATACTTACATCTTATTTATTCTTACATGAGTATACTAGGTCTTCCAAGGGAAAGGTGAACTCTTCAGAAATTGGCAGGTGAATCAAACTATCATTCCTTATGAGTTGAAATCAGTGCTATGGAGAATTTAAGTTAAGATAACCTCTTTCAAATTCAAACCTATGGCTTCAGATTGAAACTGAATTATTTGTAGTATTTCCCTATAAAATGCTACGATTAAAATAAGATGCCATGTACCTGGTGGTATACACATTTAATCCTAGAAATCTGGGAGTCAGGGGAAGGAAGAAAGATAAACGCCCACTTGGTCTACAGAGTGAGTTTCATGATATCCAGGAATACATAGAGAGACTGTCTCAAATGTGAAATAAACATAGTGCTATCATCTGTGATCTCTTGGGTTCGCATCAGAGTGTCCCAGTTCAAGGTACACTTTTAATGTTTACAAACACACAAGGTACACTTTTAATGTATACAAACACAGAAGGAATTTTATTCATTTTGCTGTGTTCTTTTATGTGCCCGAGAGAGATGGTTCCACGGGAGAAGACTTTAGAGGACAGGCATACAAGTTAGATTTCAGGATGTATTCCAAAGAAATGTCAGTATAATTAAGAAAATCACACTGCTCATAAACAACAGTTAAAAGATTAAGTTTGACCTCACATCTGTTAATCACTCACAGTGTTAGAAAACATGGCCATTTGTGATGTGCAAAACACAAAGGAGAAATGGATAGACTGTACCCAGTCATGCGTATAATCCTCCGTTGGCTATTCTCAGTGCATTGAATGATAGCTGGAATGTGGTTCTTTCTATCCGTACTGTCCAAATATAAAAGATATTAACTTTCACTTAAGAAAAGGAAATATTGAAAGAGATAAAGCAGCTTCTGTTTGTATACAAACAACAGGCATTAAAAGAGTCAATACTGCAATCTAGGAGAAGCCAGGAGACCAGACTAATGGGCTTAAAATTTCACAAATCTCTGTGCACGATTCAATGATTTGAAAATGACTATTAAAATATCTCTGACATGGTATGGGCATACTTCCTTTGCCATGTGTTCTATGTTACTTATTTACCTCAGAATTTGGTCTTATTCGAAGTGTTGTTAGGCTCTGTGTTGACTGTCTGGACCTGTAATTCTCTGATGTTCCCAGATTCGCTTTCTGGCTATATTTGGCATCTTGTAGTGACGAAAACTACACTGTTTTTTCCTCTTCCGTGTTGAACTTCACTGTACGAAGCATTTCTCTGCACGGAATACATTTGAGGTAATTTATTTTTTCCTGTTTCTGTTTATGGTGGGTACATATTAATGTATTCTAAAGGATTTCTAAGAATGTTTTTCATCCATATTTCCTGGAACTAATTTACATACCCAGGTCTTCTCTACTGTGGCATAGTACAAGGCATCATCACTGTGTATGACCAAGAAAGAGATTTACATGTAGTTTAAACTTACGTTATAAGTATAATTTGTCCAATATGAAGTATAATACATAATTCGTCAACGAAAATTCAGCTAGAATAATTGTTTTATCAGCAATAATCGATACCACCTGACCTAAAATTCTGGTGATAGAAAGAGTCAAAATTTCAAATAACACTACGCATTATGAGTAATTTCTGGCAAAAATTACCATAATGTCTATAATAGGTAAAATGTATTTAGAAGAAAGAAAATTCAATCTAATTCATTTTCCATTGTAAGAATTAACATTGTCCTTACTTCTAAAAGCTCCTCCTATGACATGATTATACTATAACCCTAAAATACAATTGATTCCATATTTTTCCTAAATAAAATTCTGATGGTTCACAGTTTTGACATTGTCTTCTCTCCATTACCATCATTTATATTTACTGAAGTCTCTGTGTAGACTGTATTAGTAACTCACATTATACTATCTTTTGACTAACAACAGTTTAAAATATCAAATTCTGTCTATCAATCTGAGACAAACATGAAAATGATGTATAAAATATCCCCATATGGGGTGACAGGCTTGGGTAATCATTGCCACCACCATAAATTCTGTATTTATAGCCATTTTTTTCCTTGGTTTTCTTTGAGACAGGGTTTCTCGGCTTAGCCTTAGCTATACTGGAATGCACTCTGTAGACCAGGCTGACCTTGAACTTAACTGCCTGCCTCTGTCCCCTGAGTACTGCATCTTAAGGCCTGTGCTACTATGCCAGGCTTACATTCAATTACTTCTTTATTTTCCCTCCTTTGGTTCCCTCCACTTTCCCCGCCCCCATCCACTCCTCAGAGAGGGTAAGGCTTCCCATGGGGAGTCAATAACGTCTAGCAAGTTGCTTTGAGGCAGGAACAAGGCTCTCCCTACTATATCTAGGCTTAGAAAGGGATTCCTACAAAGAGAGTGGGTTCCAAAAAGTCAGGACAGCAATCCTTGTCCAACTGTCGGGAGCCCCTCAGACTGTCCCAGCTGTGCAACTTTCACCCACATTCAGAGGGCCTAGTTTGCTCCTATGCTAGTGCTTTCCCTGTCAGGCCGGAGTTGGTGGGCCCCATTAGCTCAGGTAGACTGTTTCAGTGGGTGTCCCCATCACAGTCTTGACCTCTTTGCTCATATTCTCACTCCTCCTACTCTTCAACTGGACTTTGGGAGCTCAGCCCAGTGCTCTGCTGTGCTTCTCTGCTTCTGATTCTATCAGTTGTTGAATTAAGGTTCTATGGTGACATTTAAGATAGTCATCAATCTGACTACAGGGCAATGCCAGTTCAGGCACCCTCTCCAATATTGCTTTCTTACTGCTATTAATATATGCCATCCCTAAGTAGACCATTACAGTATAGAATATGTGTGTGTGTCTGCGTGTATATTCATCACAGAATCTACAGCTTATCAGCTTTTCAAGAAAGTCTGTCACATAAGTAGGTACACTCCATACCAGAAACTGACATAAGATTTAGAATCCAAGAACAGACAAAAATACTATTCCAGGCTGGCTTGAAACTCACAGCACTCTTCTTACCTCAGTCTTCTGAGTTCTGTTATTAGATGTAAGAAACCGTGTCCTGCTTTATATGTATGTGCACATGTACTTCTGA
This sequence comes from Bramus lutescens, assembly GCA_001685075.1. Classification (NCBI taxonomy): domain Eukaryota; kingdom Metazoa; phylum Chordata; class Mammalia; order Rodentia; family Cricetidae; genus Bramus; species Bramus lutescens. The sequence goes on from LOEQ01011007.1 coordinate 41,916, forward strand.
TCAGTTGCCTTTGTGTTTGAAGCTGATCAGCAGAAGCAGGTCACAATTCACCTCACATGACACCACACAAAGTCATCAGAATATATAACATGTATTTCATAATGCAGATGTTCTGCATTGAAGCTTATTGCCCACATATTAGCAAAATAATAGATTGAGCTGAGTATTTAATATTTTTAACTTTAATATCCATATTTAAAATATATATAAGATACTCCAGTGCATGGTAGTCTCTATAAATTCTCTTTCTTAAAAAATAGGAAATTCCGTTTGTTTTGACAAAACTATCTAATCTTATAAGGTCTTTTGGTTAATAAGTGTTAAATTGAGTTGTTACTATATCCTCATCACTCTGATACCTAGAAAGTGAAGAACAAAGAGTATTGTGAATAAGAAAGAATAATAGATGTTGGCAGTTCTTTTAGTTTGCAGCCTGTTTGCTGAGGGACGTCATGAAACTAACTGTCACCATGAAACTGCTCAAAACCACAACAAAGACTCAGAGTATGAATAAATCACAAATGTACAGTTACATAGTAGGAGAGTATTTCAAAGAAAAGCTGACATTTGAGATGTTTACTAAAGAAAAATTTAAAGATGGCTTCTAGCTACATTACATAGCGTCAAAAAAATCATTAACCAACGTTTGCACTTCTTGATATTGAATAGAAGGCAGTGAGTTAAACTGTTGTAGAATGAAATTAAATACTGGATTATGATAAACATAGCTTAGTCCCTTGTCAAGGCTTTCTGTCTTTAGCTACCACCATAAAATATTTTAGTGGGATAAAAACCAAAATATTTGTATCAGAAAACTGGGCATGAGAATACAACAGTTCTTTTATCCCTCTTTCTCTTCATTAGTTAATAAAGTTTAACTTAGTATTAAAATGAACATTAACATGTTTAGTTTATCTCCTGCAGTGTTTTTAATATTCCAACTGTGCTATACAAAGAAGTTAAAGTATAACTGGAGATCACTTATTTAAAGAACTTTACAAAATTAAATACTTATTAACTTTAATGTCTGAAATAATGTCCCAATATTTTCCAACAGTTAAGCACAGCTAAACTTCAACTATGTAGCAGAATACTATACTTCAGAGTTAGGCATGCATTCCTTTCATTTCTGTCTAGTTGCTACAGGGCACAGCTATTCATATCTACAAAGCCTGCTGGATTTACATGTAAGGGGAGACTGGGTTGAACTGAAGGTTGAATCACAAGAGAAAGCAACAGGGCACAATGGGAGAGAACAAGGGGAGGATTGTGTGTGGTACCTCTCTCCTACATTGCATGGGCTGTGAGTGTCCAAATCTTTTTCAGAAGTTTGTCTGGGACGTTCTTATCATTCTCTTTGGTGTAGGAAATAAATTGATAGGGGTGGGAAAGATGGCAGCAGTACGATAGGAAGCTATGTGTGGAATGAAGGGGGAGGATGATGGGAAGGAACAGCTTAGGAAGGTTCTTTAATATACAGTCTCAGTAACCTTGCTCATTCTGTTCACATGTACACTCTCCAACCCCCCAGACTTAAAGGCCTGTGACAAATTCAGCCTTCTGAAAAGATTAAAGTAAAATAGCCACGAGACTAAGAAAGATTCAAATGAGCAACAATACAGTGGGGCAACCTCCGATGCCTTTGTAGAGGGAAGGGGAAAACGTAGGTTCAGAATTGTAGTGTCCAAAAGAGTTTATAAACTAATAGAGACATTGCAGATGTATTAGTAAATGTGAGCTAAAATGAAGAACAAATTCACCTTTCTAATTTAATAAATAAGTCAATAAATTTTAATAATACCCAACATGTCTTTAAAGGAAATCATGTCAGGATGATACAGAGAAATGAAAAATGAATATTTAATTGAAAAGATCAGAAATTGATGACTTTGCAAATACTTCAATGGCTCATTTAAAATTGTGTGTGTGTGTGAACTTGAGATACAAACATGCCCTAAGTTTGTAATAATTTGCTTTATCAATTATTTTATGTGACACATGTCTAAGTATGAGATATAATAAAACAATAAACATAATATCTTTTAAGATTTCAACTTCCATTTCCAGGACAAATAGTAATTCTTTATATCCAAGAAAATTAATCATGTTGAAATAATAATATATTCATAAAACCATATCATTTTAAAAAATATTTCTAAGATTTATTTTAGATTATTGGAAGAAACCTGAGAATAAAAGATAAAAAATGAAACACATTTCCAACTCTCACTGTCACATTTTTGTGTAAGTAATTCAAATAATTGGAGACATATCTCACATAGATAGCAGAAATTATGAGCTAGTGATGTGACTCCGTGATTGCCAAGCATGTTCAATTCTCTGTAATAGAGATAGGCATAGA
>LOEQ01011008.1:0-27806 GCA_001685075.1 Bramus lutescens
TTTGGAAATCAGTATGGTGGTTTCTCAGAAAATTGGGAATCAACCTATCTCAAGACCCAGCAATTCCACTCTTAGGCATATACCCAAAGGATGCTCAATCATACTATAAGGACATTTGCTCAACTATATTCATAGCAGCATTATTTGTAATAGCCAGAACCTGGAAACAACTGAAGTTTGCCCCTCAACTGAAGAATGAATAAAGAAAATGTGATACATTGATCCAGTGGAGTACTACTCAGTGGTAAAAACCAATGACATCTTGAAATTTGCATGCAAATAGATGGAGCTATTAAAAAAAGCATTCTGCATTGAAGGCGTAAGTCATAAACAATCCCACATCAGTTTGGAATTATAATTAATAGAATAGTTATTTATTTAAAGGGGAAAAAACTTACAGATCACTGTCCCAGACCATAGCCCTCTGCGCAATCAGGAAAGGAGCCTAGTTGCTGGAAGCAGAGCCGGAAGCCAGAGAGAGAGCGCGCGGAGGGCAGTTGCTGCTTTATTAAAGAGAGAGAGAGACCACGCCCCAATGGGCTGGTATCTTAGTGGCTATTGGCTGAAGGAGCTCCCGCAACACTGGGTGAGGTAACCCAGATCCAGAAAGACAAACACAGTATGTACTCACTCATTGGTGGATATTAGATGTAAGGCAAAGAATAACCAGCCTATAGTCCACAGCCCCAGAGAAGCTAAGTAGCAAGGGGAACCCTAAGAGAAACAGACATGTATCCCCCTGGGAAGGGGAAATAGACAAGATCTCCTGAACAAATTTGTAGTGTAGGGATGGGGGGTAAGGGAGGACATAAGGGGAGAAGGAGGGGAGAAAGGGACGGGGGAGGAGAAGATAATGGAACAGAATGGCTGAGATGGGGGAAGGACAGAGAGGCAGAGAGAGGAAAGAGAGATCTTCACTAAGGGAACCATTATGGGGCTAGCAAGAAACATGGTACCAGGGAAATTCCCAGGAATCCACAGGGTGACCCCAGCTAAGACCCTAAGCAATAGTGGAGAGAGTGCCTGAACTGGCCTTGTCCCTGTAATCTTAGAAATTTCATCCAGCAATTGATGGAAGTAGATGTAGAGATTCACAGTGAAGCACTGGATTGAGCTCCCAAAGTCCAGTTGAGAAAGGAAGAAATGATAATATGAGCAAAGGGATCAAGACCATGATGGGGATACCCACTGAAATGGCTTACTTGAGCTAAAGGAGCTCACTGACCTGGACAGACAGCCAGGGAACCAGCATAAGACCAAGCTAGGCCATCTGAATGTGGGTGACAGTTGTACGGTTGGGGCAGACTGTGGGGCCACTGGCAGTGGGACCAGAATTTATCTGTGCTGCTTGAACTGGCTTTTTAGAGCCCATTTTCTTTGGAGGGAAACCTTGATCAGCCTAGACATAGTGGAGAGGGCCTTGATTATGCCTCAGAGTGATGTGCTAGACTTTGTTGACTCCCCATGGGAAGTCTTACCCTCTCTGAGGAGTGGAAGCGGGTGGAGTGGGAGGAAGGTGGAGGGAGTGGTTGGAGGGAAAGGAGTAGGAACTGGGATTGGTATGTAAAATGAAAGAAGATTGTTTTTCAGAAAATAATTAATTTTTAAATTAATGTATAACTCGGTGTTCGTCCCAAGCACACCGACCTTTTGATGTTGCAGTATGGTATTCATCTGCAAAACTCATGCTCAAAGAACCACACTATTGAGTTACAAAGAAAAAAATCATACAGTGCTGCGGGAGCTGCTTCCGTTCCATCAGCCAATAGACTTAAGATACCAGCCCACTTGGGTGTGTTCTCACAGCGGGCAATGGTGGCACACACCTTTAATCCCAGGACTTGGATCTCTGTGAGTTTGAGGCTAGCCTGGTCTACAGAGCAAGTTCCAGGCAGGCTGCAAAGCCACACAGAGAAAACCTGTCTTGAAAAACCAAAACCAAAACAAACAAACAAAAAAAAACCAAAAATACAAAAACGAAAACAAAACAAAACACCTCGCAACACTTTAGGAAGCTTACAGGGTTTTGTGGATCACATTTATAGTGACCTTTGACCTTGTACAGTTGTCTGTGGGGTACAGGCTGGGCACCAACCTTTAGATGCTGCAGAATGCCATACTGAGATCTTAGGCTTTTAATTTCTATTGTTTAACCTTTTAAATTTGCAATGAATTTTTATTTCCATAAAATTGTAATAATATAGACTTCCTACATGTATTTTACCCTATTTCTCCAACTGCTCACATACTATTTTCTATGACATAACTTGCAAAACTTAAAAAATTAACACCAGTGTGGTATTTCTAAGCAAATCATTGGCTCTATTTGAACTCCATTATTTCACACAATTGTTCAGCAACTGCTCCATGATTCGCTTCTTGAGTCTTAGCCTCTTTTTAGTCCCTTGTGACTTATGACAGATTCTTAGTCTCTCATGACATTGGTGCTTTGGAAAAACACACTTCAGTCTGCAGAATGTCCCTAAGCTTGGGTTGTCTACCAGTTGGTTTTTCTAATGAGTCAGACGAGGTTATGTAGCTCTGGTGAGAACATATCAGAAAGAAGCTAGGTGCAATAACACCCACCTTTCATCCCAACACTCAGGAGGCAGAGGCAAGCGGATCTCACTAAGTTCAAGGTCAGGCTGGTTCACACAGTGAGTTCCAGGCCAGTCTGCACTGCATAGTAAGACCTTGTCTCAAAACAAAAGCTAAAGAAAAAAAGCAAGCAAGAATGAATGAAAAACACATTAAAAGTTATACCAGTGTCCTTCCTAGTCTAGTGGATGATATAGGGCCCGCCATATCAATACATTTTTATTACTGGTCACATTGATTGTAATATCTTGGTTCACATAGTGTGTGCTGGATTTCTATACTGCAAAGGTGCTATCTTCCCTGCAATATATAACTTCTTGGAGGATTTTTTTTGAGACCTCGCAAATATCACATTGTTTCCTCTAATTTTTGCCATTAATTTACCATACACATGTGGGTATTGCTTAATATAATTATTATCATTATTTTCCAGTGATGTTTTGCTATTTATCTGTTTTTTCTACTGTCATTAATCAAGATTTTTCATAAGGAAATGTCTCTTCCCCTAGTTAATTAGTTGCTTAATAAGGCAACCAATTAGTGTTAGTGTAGATTCACAGCTACTTATTTTATTCTGTGGTTATAGACCCCAGCAACCTTGTCTGTTTTGTTACTTAAGGTAGTCTGCCTCAGGACCATTGGTTCAAATATATTTTCCATAGGCCCAATTTTTCCTCATTATTTGTTTATTATTCTTTGTGTGTATGTGCACATGTGTGTGAGTGGTCTTTAAGAATGGAAGGGTGACATCAGATTCTGTGGCACTTGAGTCACAGGCAGTGATGAGCTGCCTGGTTTGAGTGCTGTGAACTGAACCTGGGTCTTCTTCAGCTCATGCTCATAACTGCTGAGCCATCTCTCTCACCCTATATCCCCCCCTTTTTTTAAATTTAGCTGTGTTCTTTGTTCTTCATCATCTGTTTTTATTCTGTTAGGTAGGTAGGTAGGTAGAGATAGAGGGTTAGTTATTGTCTCACAGAGACTACAATATCCTTTTGGGTTTTATCGTGTCCTGCCTCACTTGAATGCAGGGAGCTTTGCCTTGGGAAAGTGGAGGACCTTGAATCACAGGGTTGATGGTGTTTCAATCATTTGCTGAGATCAGGGTCCCATGACAACCCTTTGGACAACAGCAGGTCTAACACATGCCATCTTCCTGGTTCTGAAATTAACACCCGATGGAAGAGATCACAATCTCAGCTTCTCGTTTCCAGCCCAGCACTGTTTCTATGCACTTAAGACAGCTTAAGGCTGACGATAACATTTCTGAGAATATGCCATCTGCTTGGCTCTCAGCTTTGAGGCTCTTAAATCACTAGGAAAGAAAGAATCGCAGACTCTTGACTGTGAGAACTTTATTAGAGGGATGTTTTCCATCCCATCCTCACTGGAGAAGGCTGTGCTGCTGTCAAGTAAAGAACACTGAGTGCATCATAAATGGGCAAAATGGGTGTCTGTGTTAAGAGTCTTGGCATTGGGTTGCCTTTGTGGAATCTTGGCTCCCAGAGGCTCCCTGCCAGGTGTCACCTGATCCATCTGGCCAAGTAGCCTCTGATCCCTGAGCTCTGGTCTGTGACTAACCAGTCCTTCTCTGGTTGGATTAGCCTTCAGGGTCAGCTTGGCCACTTCCTTCCTCAGGCAGTGTGCTGTTGCTGCCAACCACGGGGAGGGTGGCATAATGAGATGCAGAAACTTGTGATGGGTGTGCGTGTTTGGGGATGTGAGTGAGCAGGCTGGCCAGCCATGTAGAAGGAAAGGAGTCTTTAAGAACGGTAGATTTTTAAATGCTCTGTCCTTCTCCACATCTGTGTTGTCAAGTTCAAATGGTGAATTCGGGTTAAGTGAAGAAGATTTTCTGATAATAAGGATTGAGATAAGTAAGTGAAATGTTACCTATGGGATCATGTGTGTGACAGTGGCTGACATCAAAGGAATACCCCTTGGGTCCTTTCCTCTATGTGGCATCTCTCCTATATTATTTTCTCCTTCGGTAGCCTGTTTGTAGTTTGGAAGATGATTTAGTTGTTGAGCCATCTCAGGTGCTTAAAGCCAACAGCAAACTGGGCCAGCCTGACAGTTCAGACCCTTAATCATAAGTAAATCTGTACATCTATGAAAATAAAAGCTCTGGTGCCCAGGACAGACAGAGAGCACACAGATTGAGAGGTAGCTTTCCAATCCTCTGGCTACAGCTGTTTATCTTCCATTCCTCTTTTTCCAGAAGGAAGACATTGGATTTAAATTCAGTTACCCAGAAGAAATGTATTCTTTCAAAATATGTCCAGTAATCCAGTTACCATGTATCAGGTGCAGTGCTAATGTCACTGGGAATTTAGTCATGAGCAAAATGCCTTTGGCCCCATTGAGTTTAAGGTCTAAGCAGTGCCACCCAGCAGAGATAGGATGTGAGGCCAGATATGGCAGGGTTTGCCTGTGATCCTAGCACCCTGAAGGCAGATTGAGGCCTTGGGAGATTGAGGCCAGCCTGGACTCATAGCAAGACACTATCTCATGCTCACTACTGATAAGAAGAAATTAAGTGTTAGCCTAAGTGTAACTTAAAAAATTTGAATAACAACCATTAAAAAGAAAAACTAAAACTTTAATTTCATTTAATTAAATTTAGTTAAAATACTGTATTGACATGTAATTCAACAATGCTACAATTATTGAGACATTTTATATTCTTTGGTAAAAGGTATTACTGTCTCCATGATTTGGTGTGGATTTAGCACCTGTGACCCAGCTCTCTACTGGGCCAGGTAAGCTTGTCATAACAAGACAAGGTTTAGATTTCATGGTGAGAAGTGGAATTTATAGAATGTGTTAGAGAAAGCGGGCTTTTTGGGAACAGCAGGAGGGAAGTCTAGGAGTTAAAAAATTAGAGAAAATAAAGCCAGTGTGCTGAGTTTCTGGGGGTGGGGCAATAGGGAGAATGATGGTGCCAAAAGAGGGAGAGGGGAATGATCCAGGAGAAATCTGATTGCAGAGGAAAAAGAACTTATTGACTGGAGATACTGATATCAGCTACAGAGACATGGGGAAGAAAACAGGGAGGAGGGACTAGAGACTAGCTTTCAAGGCATAGAGAATGGACAAGTTACTCTGTTTGCTGATGTTCTCGTGTCTGAACTTCTCAGGGATAGTTCTTTAGGTGCCTGGAGACCACAACTGAAGTAGAAGCTGGGGCAAATTGGTCAGATGGATCCGGAAGGGAGGAAATATAAGGTGTACACAAACTGTGTCCTAAAAAGACCAAAGGTAGCCGGGCAGTGGTGGCACACGCCTTTAATCCCAGCACTTGGGAGGCAGACAGAGGCAGGCGGATCTCTGTGAGTCTGAGGCTGGTCTGGTCTAGAAGAGCTAGTTCCAGGACAGGCTCCAAAGCTAGAGAGAAACCCTGTCTCGAAAAACAAAAACAAAAACAGAACAACAACAACAACAACAACAAAAAAGACCAAAGGTAGTGAGGGAGCTGCAGCTGCTGTGAGGACCAGCCTCCACCAGCGCAGGGCTTGATGGGGATCCTACCGAGTCAGCCAATTAGGACTTTTGCATCTGAGGGAGTGAGGGAAAGACTCAGGCACTCTTGATGATTCCCTTCTGACTTCTTTTCTAGTCTTCTTAACTTTCCAGGTGTTTTCCTTCTCTCATTCTTGACGTTTTCCTTCTAACCAACTTTATTTTTCCCCTTACATCTTATATACTCCAGCAAATTCTTTCAAGCAATATAAAAAGTACAATGTAGTAACATTCTATTTTTCAAATGAATGAATACAAGGGAAAGAACAGCATGTTTTCCATATCCCTTACATGATTAAACATTTTACGTATTACAGGTGGAAAACAAGTTGTCCCAAGAACTTGTACACATTCATGTTTAAATGACTTGTAGGTTAACAGAATCTGAGCAAGCAATGTATTTTTTTTCAGCCAGTTCTTTTGTTGGCAGGCTGTATTTTGCAGTTACAAAGAAAGGACCAATCACTTTATTCTTTTTTTCAAAAGGTAATCTTATAAGGAATCTTAGAAGAATCACAGACCTAAACTTTCATATATGAAAAACAACCAGTGAACTCTGCTTTAAATCTTTAGGGTGCATACCCACTCATCATCAGTTTTTATATCAGGAAGTTGAGGGTAAGAACAGGCACAGGAATTAATCACCCCATTTGGTCACCAACCCATCCTAGCAAGAAAAGCATGCAAGCTAATAATAATTGGGCTGCTTTGTTTTTGATCCCTAACCTTAATGAATCTATCACTCAACTATGTGTCCTTATGAACTTTAGATTGTTTTCTAAGTTTTTTCCCCCTCAATGCTATTTGACAAAAACATCTTAGTCTAACCTTAAGTTATTTTCAAAGCTTTGTTTCTGCTATGATGCATTCTGAAACCTGTGAACTCATCTCCCAACATTAAGACTGAAAGAATTTAAACTAGCTGGGCTACTGGGACTCAATTGTTTTTCTTAATCGTTAACCTAAGCCACAGTATGCCTCCTCAACAGAAACCCGTGTGTTCTAGCTGTGTGACAGTTTGTCATTTTATTTTTTTATCCTCTGCAGCCTCTGCTTCATCAGAGACAGGGGCAACATTCTAGTCTACATTTATCTATGTTAATTTTCTAACAAACTAACTTCTATCATAATTCTTTACTATATTTATGAAAAATCTTCAATCAAAATCTTACTTAAACTAACATTATTATTTTGTAAAATCGTTGCTTCAGTTAACAGTACATCTTAGGAGGAAATCATCTTCATAATAATCCACAGGTAAAATGGGATATTTCCAAGAGATGATCATACTGCATTAATACTGTGGGACAATGGTAACATACACTGTAAAGATTTGTCACTTATATGGTCTAATAAAATGCTGATTGGCCAGTAGCCAGGCAGGAAGTAAAGGCGGGGCAACCAGAATAGGAGAATTCTGGGAAGAGGAAAGGCTCAGACTGCTGTCATCACCCAGACATAGATGCAGCAAGATGAGAATGCTTCACTGGTAAAAGGTACCAAGCCATGTGGCTAACACAGAAAAGAATTATGGGTTAATGTAAGATGTAAGAGTTAATTAATAAGAATTCTGAGCTAATAGACCAACCAGTTTATAATTAATGTAGACCTCTGTGTGTTTCTTTGGAACTGAACAGCTGTGGGAACAGGCAGGAGAACACATTAAGGGCAGTGGGGATCTCTTTGTGCTCACTCATGTTAGATACCAGAGGAAAATGGTAGTGGCAAACATGCAAAGACACAGTAGTAGAAAGAAACATTCTGGGATCAAGGCTTTCAGAGCTTTGTCTACATGAGATTCACCCATCAGGGTTTTGGTTCCTTGTGGGCTGATCCCCTGAAGTCAATTGCCACCTGCTGCTCCCTGACATGGCCACCAGCAGGGAGACTATATTCAGTGGTGAGGTGGTAGGATTCCCCCAGGAAAAGGCATAAAGGAGTCAAAGATGCAGATGTGGAGCAGTGTCTTTGGGAAACATGAAATCTTCTGATTTCAGTGTTAATGGAAGATGAGCCCCAGTTTTCTTTGGATGGCTGTTAGCAGCATAGTAGGTGCTGGGTGAACCGAGTGTAAGGTGGAGATGAAGGGTCCAGCATTAAACACTTGTCATCTTACCGATACAGTTGAATACTGTGTACCAATGTTTCTGTCAGCAACTGTCATATATGTTATTGTATGCAATGCATAGGTCAGATCCTAGAGAATCTGTACCTAAACTGTACTAAGTAAATTCTTGTGAGTGCATTGTGTGATGTTCGCACAATGGCCAAAAAATTGGCTAACCACATCGTTCTCAGAATGTATCATAATGGCTGAAGAACATATGACTGCACTTTTACATACTAGAGGTTTGGAAGAAATGATCCAGAGACTTAAAAGAGGTTCTGGGAAATGGGCCCATTCCTCATAGGGTCACAGCATCATTCTGAGCCCAGAGAGAAACGGTATTTATCTGGGGACTGCGGAGAGCCTCCAGTGTCACCTCCCCTACTCTTGCTTTCTGACAAGTGAGGGGTCTGCTTCATTCTGCTAATCTCAGAGCAGATGGTAATGCTTGCTGGTGCTACCAGAAGGCTGGGCACTAGGGCCCACACCACTAGGTTCTGTTTGACAATCACACTCCACACACACATACAACATTAAGATCATCTTTTTTTTTTGCCTTCACATGAGACAGGACATCTGTCTTTTGTCTTTTTGTGTCTGACTATTGCAATTAACACAATATCTTCCAGTTCTCTCAACATTTCAGCCAACTATCTGATTTCCTTCGTTATGGCGGAATATTACTCCTTTGTGCATATGTATCAATCTTCTTCATTCGTTTGTGGGTGTCTGGTCAGGTTCCACACCATGTTGTAAACAGTACTGCAGTAAATATGAAGAACGCAGATATACTCTTTGGCATGCTGGTTTTATTTCCTTTAACAGTCATGGGCTTCTAGTGCAATGATGCATCGCTGAGATCCGTGAGAAATCCTGGAGTTCGTGTCTTCCACATGCTCACCTGGAATGCTGAAATAGCAAAGGGCTCTCTTAGCAGCCTTGAACAAGGATGTGGCAGTTTCTAAGATGGGCAGCGAGCTTGCTTAGGCACCCAGCTGAGACTGACCATTGGCTATAAATGCTGCGACTCAAAACAAAGCAAACTGTTCTTACACACCAGCACCCTTCACACAGGGAAGATGAGCTCAACAGTACTCCAGTGCTCCCCATCTTACACACCAGCACCCTTCACACAGGGAAGATGAGCTCAACAGTGTCCCAGTGCTCCCCATCTTACACACCAGCACCCTTCACACAGGGAAGATGAACTCAGCAGTGCCCAGCACTCTGCTGTGGCTGTGGCTTCTCAGGGACAGGTCTTTTGTGCAGCAGTGTTTGTGGGGATGTTTATGTCTGCTTCCTATGTCTTGGCTTTGGCAATTCCCTCTCTCTTGTAGTCATCAGGGCTTAAGAAAGATCGGTGCATGGGTAATAAAAGATGGTCCTGTATATGATGGAGTTACCACAAACCAGGACCGGAGGAGTGACTCAATCTAGGCTTGTTAAAATAGCTCCATGTGTACACTTATTATATTGATTAAGGGTGATAAAGAGCACTGCTCAATGTTTTTGGAACAAGACAGGCTCTTAAAAACAAGTAAATTAAGAGAAATATGTCTGGATCTTTCATTGTAAGGAATCCTGGATAACAGAGCTCTTGAGGTTTTGCTTGGGTGGAGAGAAAAAGGACAGAGAAAGGGGGAAGGAGGGAGGGAGGATGAGGAGGCTTGGAGCCTCTGGGTTGGATCTGACCAGTCAGGACTTTGGAGGGCATGAGGAATTTGCATTTTCTTCTAAGAGTGACCGGAAGCTGGGGTGGTTTTCAGGAGAAGTATTTACAAGATGAGATGAGTAGCTTTACGAGCTTACTGTGGCTGCATTGGGAACCGACTGTGCTGAGTCTAGAGAAAAAAATGGATTTCCCTTTCTGATTTTGATTGCGAAGCCACTGCCAAGGCTTGACTCTCAAGTGGCCAAGCAGTAAACAGAAAGGACTCATAGAAACATGAAAGGAGCAAGCTAGTCACGCAGGAAGGGGCCCCNNACATTTCTTGCCGGCTTGCAAACGCAGCCAGGGTTAAAGGAAATAGATCATACAAAGAGCTTCTTTGTAGTTTTGTTTAAAGAGAAGCCATGCTTATGAACAGGCTTGAAGAATGTGGAGAGAGTGCTGATGATCAGGCTCGCCCCCTTTGGGAGGACAGGCAGGCACGGATCAGGTGAGCCTAACAGACTCGCCAGAGCAGAGTGTTCCCTCAACAGCCTCCGCGCCCCACCCCCAGCTCTTCCCAGCACTGTTTCTTCAGGGCAACTCCCTCCCTTGAGAGGCATCAAGGGCCCTTGAAGCTGACCCTTTACCCCTTGGAGACAGGCTTGCTCTTCCGGTGGGCTGTTCTCCCTTCTTTCCTCATCTTAGCACCTGCTCTCCACTGAGCCAATGCCTCTGCCGGCTGTGCTGAGGCCTCACGCTGGTGACAGTCAGGGGAGCTGTGATCCTTTCTTCCTTTTGTTGGAAGTCATTTAATGATTAATCAGTCCCTGGTTGTGTCCTGTTCCCTGGCTGAAGGAACTCCTGTGCCTCTGTACCCTGGAGCCCAGCAATTGTGTTTGATTGCAGCTCTGTCCTCCAGACCTCCGGTAGACTAGCTCACTTCCCAGTCTGCGTCTGACTGGGAAGTTTTCAGAGGAGCAGCGGCCACTCCACTCCCGTGTGGATCCAGGTTGATCACTTAGCTGTAAGCCGGTGATTTTCCCTGGGATCTGTTCAAACACTAGGTGATTTGGGCCTTGAGTGCTGAACCTACTCCTTCACCCTGCTTCCCTTAGCTAAGTCATGAGTCTCAAGCCACAGTCTCTCTTTTAGTGAGACCCTGGCTTGTCTGGCTGGTCTCTCTGTTGAGCCGCTCTTCTCTGGTTTATGGTACAGCACTGGACAAAATCCTTCCAGATACTGATTATCCCTGAGGCCTGGTGCTCAGGATAGGAAATGGTTCTCAAGTCGCATTCCAGGGCTACTGTGCAACCAACTTTACAGTTTTAATCGATTTTGAAAACTTGACTCAGTCATTTTAAAGGTCATCTTGATGCAGTTTTGTTAATGAAGTTTCCATTTAAAGTTTAACAACACAATACTCTGGTTTCCAAATCTTTCACTTTTATGAAAAATTTTCTAAGAAGTACCTCTCACTGATACACATACACATATGTATATACTGTTTTCTTTAAAGTACAACTTGCACTGCATCTAGGGTTAACTGGCTTTGTAAATAACACCCAGTATATTTTAGAATGTGCTTTTCAAATTTTATATTGAAGCATCATTTTAGAAGCTTCAGTAATTACCATTAAAAATAATTAAGCACTATTTATTAAAATAGATACGTGTAACAGTTACATCTATGGGTAAATTAGCAAGCAGTGGTCTTTCTGACGTAGTAGAAAAGGGATCATTGAAAGGACTACCTTCCATGGCATTCTGGCTAACTTTGCAAGATCACGGGAGGATGAAGGCACTGGGGAGGGGTCTGTACCTTAGGTGGCTCACAGACACACACTCAGTGGACTGCTTGGGAGAAGTTCTGGCCTTGGAATTTGCTTGTGTGATTTGCCAGAATTTTGGGACACCAACCCACTAACCATTCTTATATTATCTTTTTCTAATTACAACTTCCTTCCAGCTTAATTACACATGGATGTACAAACACAGAAGGGCTGTTAAACAGCGGACGAGGTCAAAGTGCTTGTGGATTCTACAGCACCCGCCTGTGTTTGATCACACACTGGTATTCCTGGTAATGGACTATGGACTAGGTGTTCAATCCTCTCAGGACTCAAATCGAAAAAATATTTGCATAAAATTTGATATTCATTTCCTCCATAGTGCCCCTGCTGCACACATTCCTCCCTCCCTCCTTTCTGTAAGAGGAGCAGATATCCCAACAGCAATGGAGGCAAGCCTATAGAATTCCATGCCTGCAGCATTTGCTTCACTTTGTGAGGTTTGCAATGCTTTCCGCATAAATAAAATCTATTCTGGAAGTCTTTCCTTTTTCAAAAAAAATCAAGAACAAAGGGGATATAGTTTAGAAATAGAATCTACTTTCTATTCATGTTCTGCCATTACTTCCGCCATGATGTTTTTAATTTTCATTTTTATTCAGAGGAAAATAGTTTTATTCTAGTTAACTCACAACTGACAACATTGCACTGGTGGTTTAAAGAGAGCATCTGAACACCTGCTCAGCCCTCACCATAGTGTACGTGCTGAAGGTCAAACACCCTCTTTCATGGTTGGCATGAAGCAATAGAGCAATTAATAACAGGGCTTTGCATTTACGGCTTTACACTTTCACTATCAAGCATCTTGTGTGTGTGTGTGTGTGTGGTGTATGCACGTGTGTGTGCACGAGGCCAGCTCCTTCAGGGAATCTGCCTCATCATTCTCGACCTTCTTTCACTGAATCCGGAGCCAGACTGGCAGCCAGGAGACATCTTACCGTCTCCTCTCTCACCCACGCAGTGCTGTGATCATGAAGGTGTGAGATCACACCTCTTCCACGGGTCCTAGGGATCTGAACTCTGGTCTTCATGCTTCACAGCAAATTCTGCTTGTTATGCTTGTTACCAGCTGAGCCATCTCCCCAATTTGCAATTGCACTTTTTTTTTTTTGCTAAAGTAACTTGATCACCAAAGCCAGTTTCCCATTTCTTCAACTTGAACATCTTGATTAGATCAATTTCTTTGCAAGTCTTCAGCACCTTGTCAAAATCCTGACAGAACTTAATGTCACCCAGGCTCTTGGCACATTCCACAAAGTGCTTTAGCTCATAAAAGCAAGGTTCCTCTGACTGCGCTATGTTGTCTGAGCTCCCCGAGGCTCCAGGTAAGGGATATCATATCAGTCTTTGATGGTGCCACACTGCTACTTCCACAGAGATGCCCAGGGATCAACAAGACCCAATGCGTGCCTCACGGCAGAACCCACAGCCACATTGACTGCAGCGGTTGCTGTCTTGGCCCTCAGACCTGGTCACTAGAAAACTGAATCAGGTGAGCTCACTGCAGGTAGTGGGGCTGCTTCTGGTGCCTGAACTATGGGATGGGTGCCAGATCTGGCTCAGCTTTCATTTGAGTGGCCCTGAGGCTGGAAGAGACCACATGCAGCTTCAGCTTCTGTGAGGCATCTTAAATGTGCCAATTATTCTTTTTGTTTATACAACTACTCCATGTTCATGACTGAAAAACTACAACTACAGATTAATAGAAAAAAAGCACCCTAAATACCATCTGGTGGAAGAAACGCGCCTGAATGGTTTGGTTAATAGTAATATTCTCATTGGTACACATTGGCACAAGAATGTTCTACAAATCATTTTTGGAAGCGCTGTCCACTGGAGATCTATGTATAAAATTTGGGGTTCTATTATCTGGATAGATGAATAGTTAAAGGTAACAAGAAGGCAGACCACAAGGACATGTGATCTCATAGTGGGGAAAGTTGGTCTCTGGAGTACTTGATGGTGGAACCATTCGACTAGGAAGACAGAGAAAGTCCTTGTCAAGGCAGTAAACTGTTGCTCAAATTCATGCAGGCTGAACAGTGTGGGGTTACTGTGAGGTGATTCAGCAAGTTCTTCCATTCTTGTATGTGTCTAGCTCATTAATAATTGAAGAAATGTTAGTTGGAACAACTCAGAGCTCTGCTAGTCATGAAATTACCAAAACAGAACAACAAACCTAAAACCACCACCAACGAAACAAAACATTGACTTCAAACTGCTGAAACTCAATGCCAATGGGGTGTAAGAAAAGAAGTACACTCGTCTGTGGTTCTTAATTGCCCCAGGGATTCTGGGGGCCATCTTGCCCAGGTGGAAGCAGAGCAGTGTACATGGTATTGTTGCCTTTTGTTGTTACCACCCACATTGTCAGACCGAGCTGGAAGAAATAATAAAATCAAAACAATTTATTCGAAAAGAATTACAGTTTGCATGGTGGATGATTGAGAAAATTACTGTCAGGAGGCTTGTCTACTTCATAATACTTAGTGCTCTAAGCAATTTGGAGAACTCTTCTAAGTGATGAATGCTGTGGATTGTGATTGAGCTACAGCCCAGAGGCCTCTCCTAGGAGCTGAAGGGTAGAGACCGTGAGTTTTGTCTAGAGTAAGCTGCACGTTGTTGCACGAGTACTAATTGATATTAATAATAAAAACCCAGAAATAGATATTAGGGGGTGAAAACTGAAAGATCAGAGAAGCAGAGCAGCCAGCCACTAGAGATTGTCCTCTATGATTTTCAGCCCAAAAAGAGACTGAGCTCCTTTGTACTCCCTGCCTTATCACTTCCTCTCTCTGCCCAGATCACTTCCTGTCTGTCTGTACAGACCTCCAGACCTCTATGTTTAGCCAATAGTTGACCCTTCCCTTTGCTTTTTAGGCAAACTTTATTTGTAGAGTACAAACAAAATGTTATCACATTACCCCTTTTCTTTCTAAAATTAAAAAAGGCTATAACTAATATAAGAAAAACTATATACAATAGGTACAATAACTATATACAATATATACAGGCAATAAATACATCAACAATGTCTAGTCCATTAGCAATAGGCAATTCAGAGAAAATACTCCATATCTGCCCTATCTTGTGAAATCCAAAATATTGTACCTAATTCACTTTCTAATCTAACTTCCATTACCAAAAACTATCTTACAATGGCTCTCAACTTTATACACTTTATATCTTCTTAGTGAATTTCTTTCCTGAATCTGGTAACAAGGAAAACTATTAACTATAAAAGTCTATTCAATTCCATCAGACACCCAAGAAGGAAATAATATTACCCAAGTAAGCAGGAAGTGCAAGCAAGAAACTTCCAAAAGATATGAGAAATGAAA
This sequence comes from Bramus lutescens, assembly GCA_001685075.1. Taxonomy (NCBI): domain Eukaryota; kingdom Metazoa; phylum Chordata; class Mammalia; order Rodentia; family Cricetidae; genus Bramus; species Bramus lutescens. Next base: position 15,067 of record LOEQ01011008.1, read on the forward strand.
GAAACAGCTAGTTGCCTGGACAGTCACCCAAAGTTCTTCTGCAACATTGGGGCATTCATCTTCAACCTATAGGCCTAGAGTATCTGACAGACTTTTATGTGAAGCAAGATATTCTGAAGAGCTATCCTACCTTGTCTTGGCAAAATTTGGCAGTCCTTTTGTGTCCTGCTTGTCCAATTTGGACAGCATACTGTCAGCAGTCTAGGCAAGGGCATTTTCTTGCCCAGTGGCTTACTTTTGCTACAAAGAAAGTAAATTTCATATAGATACCCATCATCTTTTCTGAAGTAGTGTGTGGCTGCCAGGAGCGGACATGTCTCATTGTCATAAAAAAGAAAAGAACCTATGTTATTAAAACATCTTAAATACCATATTCTGTAGATCTCTGAAGTGTTTGAAAACAACCTGTCTATCTAAAATATATCTCTGACCTTGAAAACATACCGAATACGACTGCAAGTTTGATTGTAATGGCTAACTACTAACTTGCATTTCTTTATATCCTATTTAGTTGGTAATAATAACTTTTAAGGACTAGAAATTTGCACTACATTGTTAAATGAGTTCTATAGGTATAATACCTTGAACAAGATTAGAAATGTATGTACAGTATGCTCTAACAAAATTAATCTCAAATTTGTATCAATATATAACGATTCATATCAATGTAAAATATTTAAAACAAGTAGTTGCTTTTTTCATTTAAAAATATATTCAATAATCTACCTTTTTATCCTATTTCTATATTCCTCCTTTTTCTTTTCAGAATAGACTCAACAATCTACCTTTATGTCCTATCATATCTATAGCCCCCCTTTTTTTCTTTTTTAACAAGAGCCCTGAATCTAATCTCCTTTGTTTAGCTCTTTTCCTGGCCATTCCACACTAACATGTAACCAACACTTTAAACAAAGACAAACATCCACAACCCATTTTCTGGGAATATGGGCATAGTTTTCTAGGCTACTTCCTGCTGATTTAGGATGCGGGTAATCTTTGGGATACCTTGAGAAAATTTAGGATTATGGGCAAATCCTGACTGGAGAATTCTGCGAGGCTGGATCAATTCAACCAGTCATCTTGAAGCTGCTCTGGATGTAGGACTCAGAGGAAGCTGCAACAGAATCACCCTGAGATGTTGAATCATCTGGGCTGTCGGCTCCTATTGGAGATTTTTCAGGGGGTCTTTCTCAATCAAACCTGAATCTTCTTAAACAACAATAAATTTATAGCCTCCATTTCCTGTGGAAATAAAAGTAGAACCTCTTTCCCAAAGCAACATGTCTTTTGACTTAAAATTTGAAGTCAAGATATTTTTAAAATATATAGGTTGGTTTGATCCAGCAGCATTTATAATCAAATGTCTTTTAGCAGCTGTTGCTTCTTCCTTAGCAGTCAAGGAATTCAAAGACAACACAATAACATACAATGTCCACATTTATTTGTGTGTTTTCTATTTTTGCATGGCTTTTTTTAATATTACTTTATTTCTTTTTTAAGGACCTTCTCTATCCTTTTTCTTTTCTCTCCCAAGCCTACATATATTTTTTAACACAATGTAAACCATTTAGAGTTTTTTTTTAATCTGAATTTGACTTTACTGTATACATCTATCTTTTTCTGACCACACGAGTCTTTAATCTGCTAAATGGTATGGCTAGGACTAAATCAGCATCTCAGGGTGACTCTTTGGCAACTGGCTCCACCCCATTCCTTGGCTTCCTGAGAGTCTAGCTTCATGGTAGAGGTATTGGCAGGAGCTATATTTATTGCCACAACTCTGAGGAGTTTCTAGGTCCATGCCACCACCAAGAAACATGCTACCTGCTGCTCATAAACACCATTTAAGTGTTTGGTAGCAGGGCCTCTTAAAAGAGCCATGCAGTTTTTGCTGCTAATGTTGAGTCAGGAAACCTCTCTTAAAGGAACCATACCTTTGCTTGCCTTTAGCAGAGCCCACCTGAGAAAATGCTACTACCAAGAAGCTATGCTGGACTCTGTTCTTTTGTGTTTAGAATCCCTTCCAAAGCTTTCTCAAGTTTTATGTGGATGTAGTTGCCCCATGTTGGGCAACAATTGTTGCATGAGTTCTAATTGTTATTAATAATAAAAATCTGGAGACAGATATTAGGGGATAAAAGCTGAAAGATCAGAGAAACAGAGCAGCCAGCCAGTAGAGATCTTACCTCTATGACTCTCTGCTCAAAAAGAGACTGAACTCCTTTCTTCACCCCACCTTAACAGTTCCTTTTTCCACCCAACCATATCACTTCCTGTCTGTCTGTACAGACCTTCAGACCTCTTGTTTAACTATTGGCTAGGCCCTTATTTTGCTCTGTAGGCTAACTTTATTTGTAGAGTACAAATAAAATATTACCACAGCACATAACTTTCCTTTATTCCTGTTAAACCTTCCCGTTGATGGAGGTAGAGATCAGGAAATCAACAGAGAGCTTGGAAGACATTTAAGCCACCAGCAGGGATCACTACCTTCTAAATATGCTAATCACTCTTTGATGAGCTCCTCAGCTTGTTTTTTGGAAGTGCTATTTAGAGGGCTCTTATATTAGAGTAAAATCAACTTTTGCCAATCAATTTCACCTCAGCCTTCAGAGTATGTGCAGAATAAATCTGGTTCCTATTTGAATTTTATATATATACATATATATGTATGAATACATATACATATAAATATATATACACATATATACTTTATTCTCCCACGCTGAACAGCCTTGACTTTTTAAGACTTTTCTCAGATATTTAATGTATAATTTCCTCCCTGGAAATGTCTCAATTTGTGGTGTTAAAATCTGAAGAAGGATGGCTAGGGATGTAGCTCAACTAATAGGGTACTGGCCTTGAATGTATGACATCTTGGGCTTAATCCTTAGTACTGAGTAAATTGGCATGATTGCACTCTGGAGGTAAAGACAGGAGGATTAGAAGTTCAAGGTCATTCTCAGTCACTTCTTGAATTCAAGGCCAGCCTGGCATGTATGAGACTGTCTAAGACAAAAAGAAGAGAGAGAGAGAGAGAGGGGAATGGTATTAAACATGCTTTTATTTTTAGTGTATGTTTGTTCATGCATGTAGACATGTTCATGTGGAGGCCAGAAGTCAATGTCAAGTTTCTTTCCACACTTTTTAGCACTAGTCTTGAAAGAGGGTCTCTCACATTTGAGTCTGTGAGGTTGCTTAATATCAATGAAACAGAAACTCAGTTCTTAAAAATTGCAATATACATGTATTAGCATGAATTATTTATTCCATTCATTCAGTCACTAAGCTTTTTCTTTCTTTCTGTCTTTTATGAGACAAGGTCTCAGGTATCTCAGTATCCCACGCTGGCCTCAAACTCAGTAAAAGTGAAGGATGACTGAGAACTTCTTATCCTCTCTCCATCTCTCCTAAGTTCTGCAATTACAGGTACACACAACCATGCTTGGAGATGAAACTCAGGGTTTCATGAATGCTAGGCAAGCATTTTACCAACAAAGCCACACCCCCACCCATCATTAATCTTGTTAAAAACAGAGCTACCATGACCACTCTACCATGTGTATTTTGGAAAAGAGGAATGTTCATAGCTGTGGAGTGATTAGGTGAATACAAATTTGGAATAGTACATTTCGTTAAACAATTTTCCAAAGTGGCTATTTAAATTTTTTTATTAGCGTGTGTATGTGTGTGTGTGCATGCATGTGAGCGAATACATACATTCATGCATGCATGAGGGATGTCCTAGGCCTAAGAAAGTTTATGCAAATGTAATTTAAGGAGGGGGCCAGGTTCCATCCCTATCAGGCATCAGAATTTGGCAGCTTCAGCCACTTGCTTTTGGATTTAGAGTCAAGAAGGATAGAAGAAAGGGGCTGTAGAATCTTCCTTCCCTCATGGTTAAGTAAAACAGCTGGGGTCAGGAGTGTATCAAGAAAGTCCCTGCACAGAGGCCCCTAGAGGACACTGTGTGAAGCTGTGAAGGTGAAGCCTGGATTGTGTTGGAGACCCCAAGCTGTTGGAGATGCCGGAGCATTGGGGTATCTGCTGAGGAAAGCTGCTAACAGGTGTCAAACCAGCCCAAAGAGAGACTGTGTCACAGTAAAGCTGGGAGGAGATGGAGACGTGAAGAGCACGTTGACATCAGACATGGAGTTGCAGAATTTGGAATTTGTCCTGCTGGGTTTTGTTCTAGCTTTGATCCAGTATTTCCTCAGTATGCCCCTTTTCCTGTCTTTTGAGATGGTAATGTATATCTGTGCCATTGTATTTTGGACATATGCCACCTGCTTTTAATTGTGATGTTTACAGGAGTTTACAGCTTAAGAGACTGTTATGAGTCGTAGAAGGGATTTTGAACTTTGAAACAGCATTGAGAATATGAAAGACTATGGGGACTTTGGAAGCTGCACTGAATGAATGCATTGTATATTATGATATGGCTACAAGCCTTTGGGGGCCAGGGAGTGGAATGTGGTGGTTTATGAGAATGGTTCCTATAGACTTATTATGTTTGAATGCTTGGTCACCAGTTAGTGGAAGTGTTTGGTAAGGATTCGAAACTGTAGCCTTGTTGGAGGAGATGTTACTGGGTTTTGAAATTTCAAAAGTCCATGCCAGGCCCAGTCTCTCTTCCTCTGTGCTGGCTGTCTGTGGATCAGTATTTAAAATTCTCAGTTAATGTTCCAGCACCATACTGTCTGCTCCACACTATGTTGGTCATGGACTAACCTTCTAAAACTATAATCACACCCCCAATTAAATGCTTTCTTTTGTAGGTTGGCTTAGTAATAGTATCTTTTCACAGCAATAGAACAGTAACTAGGACACATGGCTTTGAATGTGCCCACCCCCAACATGTTGGTCAGGGGTCTGACCTGCCTTCTCGAAAAGTGGGCGAATGGTGGTGATATCAAGAAGATAGCAAAGTGGGGATTTGAGGGCCCCATAAATGTCACCTTTGACTATCTAGAGGAGCAGATTGCTTATGACTTTAATAGTGACACCCATTCCTCTACTTTTGATGCTGAGGCTGGCAATGAGCCCAGTGACCATTTAGTTGAGCTAATTTTCAAGTATGACAATAGGTTTGCTGTGGGAGCAGTTTAATAGACCTTCTTGTCCACACAGCTTTGAAGGCATGAGGGCTGTTCAGTCAGCAAGAACTCAAAGGCAGAGAGAATCCCTCAGCAACTGGGATTTTTCCAGTCAGTGGCCAACACCCTGAGAATCCTCTCTCCTCTGTCTCCATCATAAATCCTATTTAAAAGGAGAGGCATTTAGGAAGCTTTGCCTTGTGAGGTACCATCAGTGAAGTACTGGGCTGTACTCCACTCTGCTCAAAATCTCCAAGACAAGACCCCTATACTTAATTAAGAGAAGAGATAGTATCAGGCAGTAAGACTGTTGAACAGATGGCACAGGTAGCTTGGTGAATCTGTGGGAAGAGAAGGAAATGCCCTTCCACTGAAGGTGTCAGAATGGCTCCCTGAAGTTTCATGGATGGGGACCAGCTCTGGAAGCTGCATGTTCTGGAAAAGGGAGAGAGGCAAAACTACAGTTTCTGCTGTAACCAGGAGCCAAGGCTGTGAGCATTTCTCAGAAACCTGGAGCTGAAGTCTATTGGGGACCGACAGGCACAGTAGCTGAAGTGAAGGGGTGGGGGGAGAGCAGAGAAGGTTCAGGTTGGCTGTGCAGCCTGATTGGGGAGACCGATGGCTTCACTTGAGGTTTCTGAAGTCTCAAGGGAAAGTCTGCTTGCATGATGGCTATTTTAGGCATGGTAAGATGCTGGTGGCAAGTGTGACTCAAAGTCTCCACTGTAGTCATATTTCATTATTTGTGCTACACTCCACCAGGCAGGAGAAGTGTGGGGCTGGGGGAAGAGGGAAGTAGTGGTTGAGTTAAGGAACCATTGTGTGAGTCTGGTGGGGGAGGAGAGAAGGGAGACCCCCAAAGTAAGACAGGGACAAGAAGACCGTGTCTAAATTCTTCTCCCACAGTGCACTGGAAGCTGAAGCTGCCAACCCAGCTACCCCTGTGAGCACTCCATTCCAGTGACAATGAGTTCTCCCTCAGTAGCGCCATTACTGATTATTGATCAGATAGAACAGCGTGTAATTCATGATCAGACCAGGGCACACCTGGGGGTAAAGTCATCCTGCCAGGAAACTGTGCTAACCAAGATCTCCATGAGCCTCGGGCTGTTCATCTTCATCCCCTGCATCAGAGGTCAGGGGACAGATGGCAATCAATGTGAAGAGAAGCCAATGTGTCTGGTTTGNGGCCATTACTCAAGGGAGTGAACAGCCAACTGCCCAGCAGCTGTGTGGCAGGCTACCTGCTCACAGTGGAACTTCCATGAGGCTCACCAAGATCTGATGTGTTCATATGGCTTTGATGCTTCCAGTTTCTAAGACACTGGAAATGTTCTGGAACCCTCTCCTGAGGGTATTTCTTTGAACATTGGTTTCTTCTTCTAGGGCAGGGGTAAGAGAGGAGAGGGGATACACAGGGAAGGAGAGATGCTGTGGAATAATCCTCTTGTTTACTATAGAGCTTTGTCATTCAAATTGGTTTACTAAAACACTGCTTGGCCAGTAGCAAGGCAGGAAGAATAGGCAGGGCAACCAAACTAAGGATGATGGGAGGGAGAAGGGTAAAGTCAGGAGTTGCCAGTCAGATGCAGAGGGAGCAGGAGATTAATGTGCCATGCTAATAAAGATACTGTCATGTGGCAGAGCATAAATAAGGAATATGGGTTAACTTAAAATGTAAGAGTTAGCTAGTAACAAGCCTGAGCTATTGGCTGAGCATTTATAATTAATAATCAGCCTCTGGGAGATTATTTGGGAACTGGTGGGCATGAGAGAAACATCCACTTACAGAGAGAGGAAGGAAGGGAGGGAGGGGAGGATGGAGAATTTGTGCTTCCAGACCTCCTCCATTTTGGAGAGGGCTGTTTACTACTACTCAGTTTATTAGTGTTGTTGTTTCTCACTCTATACTTCCTTAAATGATCCCACCTTCTCAGTGTTAACATTTACCATTCAGAACACAATTACATGGCTTAGAATTTTCCTTTCTGTTAGAAAAGTGCCTATTTATTCTTGCTCAATGACACTTTGCATGAAGGAACATTTTAGATCTCATTAACATTTTCTTATAAATTATTTCATGTTGATGAGGGGGAAGTATCCATGTTCTAAGATTCTTGGAACACAGCAGGTAAATTAACTAGCTCAAGGCCAAACAGGTAGATAGATTTGGGTCAAAACTCCGGGCTTCTACTCTAACACCACGGCAAGTAGCTTGAGGTTTATTAGGTAGGCTAGAATGAAGGCTTTGTCCCATGTCAAGTGCAAAGGAAGATTATATTCCATGATTCTACTTCTTGTTAAAAATTACTTTTATTTTCAATAACATACAGGAATTTAGAATATAGTCTTTAAATTTAAAAAAAATGTGTTATAGGCATTGTCTGCATGTAGTCTGTGTGTGTACCATGTGTGTGCCTGGTACCCTGCAGAGGTCAGAAGAGGATGTCAGATCTCCTGGAACTGGAGCTACATGGGTCCTGGGAATTGAACCTGGGTCCTCTGGAAGAGCAGCCAGTGATCCTAACCACAGAGCCATCTCTCCAGCCCAAGTACGTGTTCTTGAGAGGACAAGTGAGGGACTCTTTAGTCCCATTGCCCTTTATGGAGGAGGTGACTGCTGCCACGAGCTTGATGTACTTTTATTTCATTATCAAAGTGGTACGAGATTATTACAGGAGCCAAAAGAAAGAAAATTCTCCTTCCCATGCTACTTGGAGACAAAGTTAAGATTTCATTGCACTTCATATTAACCTTTATCTAGGCACATTTTTGTAATTATACATGTCTTACATAACTAAGGTTTGAGTGCATGTATGATTGACTTCTTTTTAAAAATTTCCATATCAGGAAGATTTTCTTATGCTAATACGTTTTTGGAAAGATATTTTCAAGGCAGCATATTTCTTTAATTAGGGGTGGTATAGTCATTTAGTTAACCATTTACTACATTACTGGAAATTATCACTGTATAATCATAAATGATGCTGAGGTATGTTATCTTTTTTATACACAAGGAAGGGATGCTTCTTTTGCTCTAATTTTATGCATTTGCCTTTATTTACCCTACTGAGCCCTTTTGTAGAAGCCAGGTATGGTGTTAATTATGAAACCTAGTCACGTGGGGAAGTCCGAGTCTCCTGTCCAAGGAGCCATTGGTACCAAAGGAATAACGAAGGGAACAACGATAACGAGGGTGGCTCTTTGGCTGCTCATTAGTGCCATCTGCTCAGCAAAACCTTAATGAGCTGCACTTTTGACCCGTGAAGAGGGCTTTTAATTACAGCTCTTTTGATTCTACCAGTCTGCTGGAGCCTTTGAACACAGCGTCTTGGCTTTGCAGTAGTGAATGAACTCTCTGGCTTTGAGCTGATTTAAGCATTACAGTAGAAAGGCCAAATAACCCTCTAAGCTTTGTTTTTTGCACTGAATCTGGGATAAATGAGGTAGAGGTCAAAAGCTCTCATAGTCTATTTGACTAATAAACAAATAACGAAAGATCTAAGCAATGAACAGTTGCTCAAAGATCGGAAGTCCTATCAAAAACACAAATCCGATCAACCTAAATAGCAACCAAAGACACTGACTAATAATTAAGATAGTATAGTATTTTCAGCTATAAAAGTTATTATTTTTCAAATGGGATATCCAATTTCATCATGGCATACAGCTGGCATACATAGTATACAAATGGATTCATTTGTGACAAGCTTGCTTGCCAGTGAGGCTCAAAATTGGTGCCATTTGGTCAACTTAGGAGTAAATAGTAATGTCTTAAGATGTGCTTTCTCTGTGAGGCAATATTTATGTTTAGCGAAATATGTCCAAAAAGGAATTATCACGGTAGGATTGTAGCAATGGTTGGTTACAAATGTTAGTTTCTGTTGGTGAAAAGCTTCTTATTCTTGGGAGGGAAGAAAACATTAGCAGTGTCACAAAAGAGACAGAAACCCTTTGTCCAACTCCTGTTCCCTAAGTTAGCTAACGTGCTAATACCACATTAGCTATGTTATATACCACATGGTTGTATAAAAGAGTACCTGTACTTGTAGGCACCTCACACCTGTCCACAGCTGCAGTTCTAGGGGATCTGACATCCACTTCTGTTCCCTGCAGGCACTACAGGCAGAGCACCCATTCATATAAAATAAAAATAAACAAATCTTTTAAAAATTAAAAAGAAGAGTGATTATAATTATATAATAATCATATAATATTATATAGTTATATAATATATATGCTTTATATTAAAGGAATCTGAAGAGATGTTTTCTTATTATCGAGGCATTTGGACTGGAGATATAGTTGATCAGGGGATGAAACACCGCAGCTCTTCTCTGGCTGCGCAATTCCTAGCTGCTCTGTTTAATGACTTTAATTACAGCCATGTCCTATCTGGCTAAGAAGAAATGCAGCTCCTAGCACTCAAGGCTTAGGTAGCCTTACTGCTAGAGTCAGTTATGATTCTGAGTTCATAGTTAATCAAAGCTTGCTCTCATTAAGTAGACTAGAAAGCATTAGACGATAATTGAGTAGTCCAAATTCCTAAGACTGGTGTAAAGTCAGAAAGAAATGAAAGCCAGCATCTCTGAGCCCAATGCCACAGCTCCTCCTGACACTGACGTGGAACACAGTATGGTCCTCACTGCGAATGTAGCCATTTCTACCCCTGGAAATGCACCCTTGCTGCTGCCACCACCCTGTCTGCAGGGATAGCAGACTCCCTTCTTTGAATCAATCGATACCAAAGTGACATTTTCACTGCTCAAGCCCGAGGCTCATGAAGAAGTGACAGACATTTCATCACTTTATAACATACTCAGAAACCGCCTCTGACTTAATCCCCACTATGAAATGTGTTTGCTGACACCATGACTGGCCAGAATAGGGCAGATCTTTCTGAGATAAGGACAAGGCAGCAAATCTCCAGTATATGTGAATGTTTATCTTTTATTTATGTAGTGGCATTTCATTTATATTCTAATAAATAAAGCTTGCCTGAGGATCAGAAAAGTAAAACAGCCCCACTGGCCAGCCTCACAGACCAGACAGTGGCGACATACACCTCTAATCCCAGTAGCCACATTAGTTGTCATAGAAACTGGGCGATACATGCTTTTAGTCCCAGTGGTGCACGCCTTTAATCCCAGCCCTGGAGAGGAATATAAAACAGGATCGCCATTTTGGACTGAAGCTGAGGTAAGAGCCAGTGACTGGCTGCTTTGCTTCTCTGATTTTCAGTTTGAACCCTAATTTCAGTCTCTGAGTTTTTATTAATTACGCTTCATTCTTGCTTTTTTTGGTTTTGGTGCAAAGCTAAGGTCAGGTAGGCAAGAAGTAGCTATCAGGTAACCAAGGAGTCTGCAGTTGTATCTCGGATCTAGGTCTGTCCTGGTGGCCAGACAGCTCCAGTGAGGTTCTTCTGCTATATCGGAAAACCCAGGCACCAGAGGACATTCCTAACGGAGACACATGCACACCAGCTGACTCAGGCTAGGGAAGCAGATTGGCGCCTCCCTCAGTCGTTATCAGAGAGGCACAGTGGGAGCAGATGGGAAGAAACACAGAGACCCACGGCTGGACAATGCAGAGAGCACGACATCTCGGAACACGCAGCCCTAGACAATGCAGAGAGCACGACATCTCGGAACACGCAGTCCCAGACAATGCAGAGAGTACGACATCTCGGAACACGCAGCCCTAGACAATGCAGAGAGTACGAGATCTCGGAACACGCAGCCCTAGACAATGCAGAGAGTATGAGATCTCGGAACAAGCAGCCCTAGACAATGCAGAGAGCACGACATCTCGGAACACGCAGCCCTAAACAGGTTGTCTCCATCAAATCTCTCCTCTTAGGTCTCAGGGAATCCTGTAGAGGGGGCAGAAAGAGTGTAAGAACCAGAGGGGATGGACGACACCAAGAAAACAAGGCGCTCTAAATCTATAGTATTGATGCACGTATGAACTCATAGAGAATGAGGCAGCACGCACAGGGCCTGCTCAGGTCTGCACCAGCTGGGGTCCTAGAGCTGAAAGAAGAAATGGGCACATGCCGCCATACCTAATCTGGAATCTATTAAATTGATAACCACTTGCAAATGATAATTTGCTTTTCTCCAAGGGAGTCCCACTGGGGGAACAAATTACTCTTATAGGTAGGCTGCATGCCCTGCCTGCAGTAGGTGGCCAACAGAAAACAAAATCAAGGGCATTGTTGGAGGTTTCTTGTCTCATAATGTCATGTTGGGAATTTCCTCTTTTTAATTTTATCTTTATCTTATTTTATTATGTTTTTCTTCTCTTTTCTTTTTACTTTTGTGTATATATTATGTTACCCAGTTTAGTGGGTTTTTTTTTATGGGATTCCTGAGTATTTGAATGAGAGGGTCTCTGATTCTTGTGCCTTCCCTTGGGCTCTTTTCCATGTTTCTTTGTTTTGTCAAATTCCAATGTGTTTGTCTTTGAAAACTCTATTTTTAACAAAAGGAAAAATTCAGAAGACAAAAAGGAATTAAAAGAGGAAAGAAAAAGCCTGTATACTTAGAAGACACCAGCTTGCTTATATGATCCCCTTCATGGTGCTCTGACTTATCCGATCACCTTCAAGGTAGTCTTGCCTCCCCCATCCCTGGGTTTTTCAAGAGAGTCACAGAAAGAAATGTCCTAAAAGGGAGACCTGGTACATCATGATTTACGATGGGGGAAGGGGTCACCTTACCCCACAAATAAGTCATTAATCTTAAAAATTTCATTTTAAGTTAAAAACCCACAAAGGGAAACTGCTGTTATCTCTGCTTACAGTTCCTTTCCATCTTTCTCTGTAGTGGCCTTTGATTTACTAAATAAACTTTTTATCTATGGTTCTCAGCTGAATTCTTTCCTTAAAGAAGATAAGAAGTGGGAGGAACCTTTGTGCTGTAACAAAGGGAGTTCCTGATTAGGAGCAATGTTTTGAGGGCTATAGACACAGTGACCAAAACATTCGGCTGGACCACAATACTGTAAGTATGGCAGGCAGGGTAAGAGACTAAAAATCTATACTAACTTGTTAGCTCAGTGAGCAAGTCACTTTCTGCTTGCTCAATGGACTCAGTTTGCTCCCAGGTATCTCCTTGGTCCTCCAGGAGGTAAGGTCATCTCCTGCTTCAGTGATTGGGATTGGCTGAGCAGTTGCATAGTTCATGATGAGTCAATATGTAGTCTTATTTCCTGTCAGCACTATGTATTGCTTAGATAACACTCAGCAGACAGTAGGATGCCTTGGGTCCTGTCATTTTGTCTACCTACCTGTTGAGGTCTTTTGGTGAGGGTTAATTATAGGCCACAAGTATTTTTACCATCTAAGTCTACTCAGAGTTATGCCCCTTTTCCAGACCTTACCTGCAAATGCCTAATCTCATTCTTCCCAAATAGTCAGACTAAACCGTCGTCACATTCCAATAAATCTTGGTAGATTAGAACACAGTGCCACCACTGTTCATAAGCAAATTGACTAACGAGACCTCTAGTTTTTATTTATTTATTTTTATTGATTTTTACTGAGCTCTACATTTTTCTCTGCTCCACCTCCCTGCCTTTCCCCTCCCATTCAACCTTCTCCCAAGGTCCCCATGCTCCCAATTTACTCAGGAGATCTTGTCT
>LOEQ01011009.1:7601-20268 GCA_001685075.1 Bramus lutescens
AGAGACAGAGACCCACATTGGAGCACTGGACTGAGCTCCCAAGGTCCAAATTAGTAGCAGAAGGGTGAAGAATTTTTAAAAGATTAAAAAACTCACAGGAAGCGGTAATTCAGAGCCCAGTACACCATCAAGTGATATTTGAGCAATCCTTACAAGAAAGCCAGTATTACAGGAGTTAGTTGGTGTTCTTATCACAAATCTCAGGAAAGAAGCACTTATACCATAGGTTATATTTTGATTAGTGTTTTTGGACAAGCAATTTTCATTTCACTTTTTGGTCAAGGAGAAAACTAAAAAGTCAAAAGCCAGTTTTTATTTAATCCAAATTAACTGTGAACAGTTGGGACCAAACTACTGTGTGGTACAGGGTGTTCAAAGTTCAAGATCACACAATCACCTTCTTTCTTCATTTGATATCAAGAAAACATATAACACAATTAAAATTGAGGTACAGCTCTACATAGAGAATTCTAAAAAGAGTTAACTCAATGGTTGACAAACACTTAAAGAAATGTTTAGCACTGTTAGTCAACAGGGAAATGCAAGTCACGACTACCTTGAGTTTTCATTTTCCATCTGTCAGCTAAGACATAGCTAAGGTCAACACGAGAAGTAGCAGTTCATACTGATGATGATGTTGAATAACAGGGGGCAGGCAGTCATACATGGCTGTAAGACTGCAAACTTGTAAAACCACTATGAAAATCTTTGTAAAGAATCTCTAGGGAAATAAGAATAAATCTACCTCACGATTCAGCTATACCACATTGGGCATGTAACAAAAATCTGCTTCATCCTAACACAGAGGGACTTAATAAACCAAGATCATTACTGGTCTAGTCACAATATCAGAACTTTGAAACAAAGGAGGTATCTTTCAGTGGATGGAAGTCCAAACAAAATGGGTACACTTACAAATGGAGTATGACTTGGCTGATAAAAAGTAAGTTTACAGGTAAATGGATGTAAGTAAAAAAAATAATCTTTGTTGGGGTATCCAAGACCTATAAAGACAAATATGGCATATTTCTTCTATATGTGATTAGGTGTGAAGTTATACTACACAAGTTACCATCCATAAAACATGGAAGATAGGTACAAAGTAATGTACTTGAGGGGTACTGATCAATCATCCCAGGAAGTAAAAAAGTTAATAGTAATAGCAATAGAGAGCAGGGTAGTGAAACAGGAGAATCAAGTGGGGAGGAAGATACAGGCTGGGATGAGACAGAGAATACAGAGGAAGACAGTTAAAGTTAAGGGTCATTCGAGTGTTAGCATGGCAACCTGATACTGTAGAAACTTCCTAAATGATTTACATATATGAAGGATATCTATTCATATNAGGCTGGGATGAGACAGAGAATACAGAGAAAGACAGTTAAAGTTGAGGGTCATTTGAATGTTAGTATGGCAACCTAATACTGTAGAAACTTCCTAGATGATTTACATATATGAAGGATATCTATTCATATTTGCCAAGTAATCAAAAGAAAGGATGACTGTGCCTCTAAGTCCATATCTGTTTATTCTACACTTTATTGGCCTCTTTTCCTTTGTTTGTTTGTTGGTTTGTATGTTTTTCCCATTCTGATTTGTATTTGTTTTGACTTGTGTTTTATTTTACTTTAGTTCAGTTTTGTCCCTTGCATTTCCTACAAGAGATAGAAAGGGATGGCATCAGAAAGTCAGTTAATGTGGAGAGGAATTGGGAAGACTGATGGAGGAAACATATCATGACACATTGATTGAAAAAATCTATTTTCAGTAAATGACAGAACAAACATCAATATAAAAATGAAGAAATATTGCCTTAGTTATAGAAATAACTAAATATATAGATATATGACTTACCAGATTTGAGACAAGTAAACGAAATCCTTAGACTCTTTCTATCAATAAGGTTCAGGAAATATCTAATATSTAACTGAAACACATCTGCCTCATCACCCCCAAAAGGGACCAGGACCATATGGTTAACTAGGGACTTGGAACAGAACTTTTTCAAACTGCCATTGACAATGCTCAAACCATTACAGAAAACAAAACAGGCAAAAGGCCTTTTCTTTATTCCCTCAATAATGCCTTCCACACACTCATATCCTCTCACATTAAAGACTCTCATAGAAAAATTTTTAAAACTTTATGAATTCGTTATTACCATCGAACCAAAATCAGATACAGACTCATAGCAGCAACAGTAAAATTAGACACCTATTCCCATGATCTACAAGGATTCTAAAAGTTTTCAATAAAATGCTAACAAACAAAATCCAAAGACACATCAAAAAGATCATTCATCATGACCAAATTGTCTTTAATCCAAAGATTTGGTGGCAGACTAACAATGGAAATCAACAATGATATCAATCACTTATATCGAGTCAATAAAATATCCAAGATCATTCTTGTAATAGAGGAGATAGTAAACCAACTAGACATCATGTTACCAAATAAACCAAGGTCAAAGAATGAGTTTCATCTTTTTAAATCATGATGTGGTATGTCCTTCGGTATATGTGTTGCTTTAATTAGTTGACGAATAAAGCTGTTTCCACCTATGGTCAGCCAAAATACCGCTAGGCAGGAAGTTCAAACAAACATACATGGAGAGTGTAAGTGGACTTGAGGAGATCCTGTGCAGCCTCTGAAGGAGAAGGTTGGCAAATCATTATCAGTATGCTGCAGCACATGACAATACAGAGGTTAACAGAGATTGGTTAATTTATGGTGCAAGAGCTGACAAGGAATATGACTGAGTCATGAGCCAAACAGTGTTGTACTTAATACAGTTTCTGTGTGATTATTTAGGTGGGGCCATCAGGAAATGAAAGTGCAGTCTTCGTTTCCATAATCAGATGGCCTGTCTTAGTCAGTGTTCTGCCATTACAGAGAGACGACATGACTGTGGAAACACCTACAAAGGAAGATATTTACCTGGGTCTTACAGATTCGGGGCACTGCCATTGTTGTCATGACAGNGAATAAAGCTGTTTCCACCTATGGTCAGCCAAAATACCGCTAGGCAGGAAGTTCAAACAAACATACATGGAGAGTGTAAGTGGACTTGAGGAGATCCTGTGCAGCCTCTGAAGGAGAAGGTTGGCAAATCATTATCAGTATGCTGCAGCACATGACAATACAGAGGTTAACAGAGATTGGTTAATTTATGGTGCAAGAGCTGACAAGGAATATGACTGAGTCATGAGCCAAACAGTGTTGTACTTAATACAGTTTCTGTGTGATTATTTAGGTGGGGCCATCAGGAAATGAAAGTGCAGTCTTCGTTTCCATAATCAGATGGCCTGTCTTAGTCAGTGTTCTGCCATTACAGAGAGACGACATGACTGTGGAAACACCTACAAAGGAAGATATTTACCTGGGTCTTACAGATTCGGGGCACTGCCATTGTTGTCATGACAGGGAGCACAGCAGTATAAAGGCAGGCAGGCAAGGTGCTGGATAAGTGAGTGAGAATTTCACATTCGAGTCTGCAAACAGTACGAAAAGAGTCACTCTGGACTTGGCCTGTACTGTTGAATCCTCAAAACCACTCCTAGTGATGTAGTTCTTCCATCAAAGCTATACCTCCTCATACCTTCAGATAGTTTCATTCACTGGTGAGCTGCAACCTGAGGGCCTGCTTGTTGGGAGTTGTGTTCTGCCCAGTTCCTACAGCAGGTAGGGCCCAAAGAAAATCACACAGAGGTCTCCGTAAGTTATAAACTGATTGGCCCATTATCTCAGGCTTCTTATTAACTCTTATAAGTTATATTAACCCATTATTCTTGCCTATGCTAGCTACATGGCTCAGTACCTTTCTCAGTGGGGCAGATCACATCCTTCTTCTTCAGTGTCTGGACAGGACTGGAAAAAGAGCTTCTTTCTTCCCAGAATACTCCTGCTCTCGTTGCCCCATCTCTACTTCCTGTCTGGTTGTCCTGCCTAAATTTCCTGCCTGGCTACTGACCAATCAGTGTTAATTTAAAACATAATTGACAGAATACAGAATTGAACCACACCAGTGAACAAGCATCCAAATCTGTGAGACTGTGAGAGAGATATTCTCTTCCATATCATACCCCATTTTCCTCCCTGGAATCATAGGCTGATAGACACATCAGAATGCAGAAATGCATTCAATCCAAGTTGAAAATATTCCATAGTCTATGACAGTCTCAACACTGTTTAAAGGTCCAATGTTCAAAGTCTCTAATACTTGTGTCAATATCTTAACTGTAATCCCTTGTAAAATTAAGCTTAAAGCAGATCAAATCTTCACAACATACAATGGCACAGGATATACATTGCCATTACAAAGGTAAAGAGAGAGTTCATAGTAAGAAACTACTGTACCAAAAGAGGAACTAAAGCTGGAAGAGAAAACTTCAAGTTCTATATCTCTATGACTGATGCTAAAGTATTCTTCGGATTTCAAAATCCTTTAGCTTTGCTGACTGCAACACACTTCCCGCCCTTGGATTGGTTCCACACCCTGTTATCAGCGCTCGTTAATGGGTATCCCTTGACTCTGGCATCTTCAACATCTTTGCTGTTTCTCAAACCTTCTGGGTTTTACGCTCACAGCTTCACACAATGGCCTCCATTGATTTCTAGGCAGGGACACGTCAGACACATGTCATGCCTCAGCAGCCTTCCCAAGTCACAAAGGGATTCTATATCCCCTTTTTAAATCCTTGGCTCTAAAGACAGAACCATATAGGCACATTTGCTCAGTCCTTATGTTTTCTGAGCCTCAAACATGGTCCCTTAATTCTCAATTCCTCCAGGTACTGATTGCAATGCAATGTGAGTGACTGTCCCTGAGCTCACCAGGACATGTCCTAAAGAAGTAAAAACAGGACCTTTGAAATGATGCTGTGCTGGTACAATGAAGAATACCAGGTAAATGGTGCTTCTAGATGGCAGGCCCATGTAACATCCAAAAGAGAAAAGTCAGAGAGTTTCAAAAGGTGCAGCCACAGCCTGCCATTTATATCTCCTCTTATACTTCAACCTTGAACAACACTTGGCCTTTGATGGTCATGTCTCCCAAAAGTCTTGTGAGATTCAGTGTATTACACACTGACATATGGAAACAGAGCATCTCAAGCGTCTGTGTCCTCTAGGATCCAACCATAGTGCAACAAAGCAGTATGCACTGATTAACTCCTGCCAGGGATGGTAACCAAAGCCTCCCATTCTAAACTGCGAGGGTACATCACACATCTTTTCCAGAAAGTGTAATCAGAAAACAAGCAGCTCAGTATAATATGATCCAAAGCCTACAGGACTGCTATCCAACTTGCTTTGACAAGGTTCACAAAGTCAGATACCTGTTGTCCAGAGAGGTATCCCACAGCCATGCCAGAGGGAAAGTCAGAGCTTATCTCTCAGAAAGAGCCTGAAGTANAGCCTCAAACATGGTCCCTTAATTCTCAATTCCTCCAGGTACTGATTGCAATGCAATGTGAGTGACTGTCCCTGAGCTCACCAGGACATGTCCTAAAGAAGTAAAAACAGGACCTTTGAAATGATGCTGTGCTGGTACAATGAAGAATACCAGGTAAATGGTGCTTCTAGATGGCAGGCCCATGTAACATCCAAAAGAGAAAAGTCAGAGAGTTTCAAAAGGTGCAGCCACAGCCTGCCATTTATATCTCCTCTTATACTTCAACCTTGAACAACACTTGGCCTTTGATGGTCATGTCTCCCAAAAGTCTTGTGAGATTCAGTGTATTACACACTGACATATGGAAACAGAGCATCTCAAGCGTCTGTGTCCTCTAGGATCCAACCATAGTGCAACAAAGCAGTATGCACTGATTAACTCCTGCCAGGGATGGTAACCAAAGCCTCCCATTCTAAACTGCGAGGGTACATCACACATCTTTTCCAGAAAGTGTAATCAGAAAACAAGCAGCTCAGTATAATATGATCCAAAGCCTACAGGACTGCTATCCAACTTGCTTTGACAAGGTTCACAAAGTCAGATACCTGTTGTCCAGAGAGGTATCCCACAGCCATGCCAGAGGGAAAGTCAGAGCTTATCTCTCAGAAAGAGCCTGAAGTATTAGTGCTTGAAGACTTATTCATGCCAGTAACACAGCCAATCAAAGGGAGAGGATGATTGAGGGATGGGTTCAAATGGATAGATATTTGCGATTTGCAGCGTGAGTAAGTTACTGCTGTGTCAGACTCTGGAACCTCAACACCTGAAGAATTGAGACCGTCGAGTGGACGTGGAGTAGTCATCAGCACAGAGAGGTAAGACCATGTCTTTTCCAAGGCAGAATGTCAGGTACTTGTGGGGTGGGGGTTGAGAGACTCCAAGGAAAATCAAGTAAATGCCAAAGACTATAGTCTAATCCTCAGCAACCCTGGTGTGTGTAGGGATAGTGGAATAGGTAGCAAAGACAAAAATGACACCAGATCACTTATAGATTTGTTTGTATGGGGTCCCATTACGTGAAAGTCTGGATCTGCCCACAAAGATTTACATCAGGTCCTTTGAATACCAGTAAACATCATTGACACTTGCTGGTCCAGAAGAGATCATAATATTCCCAGAATGGATCTGTTTTCTGTTCACATGTACAGACGTAGTAGCAGATGTTATGTTCCTATCAAGTGCTAGGGGCAGTGTTGCTTTAGAGATCCACAAGTTCAGAATCTAATAATTCCACTATCTGCTTGCGATTGTACTCCACCTATTCCCATGGTTCTGGCCTCCTGTTGGTTTTTCATATGACACTATTCTGATACAGGTAGTGAGCTGAGAATATGATTTCACAGTTCCAGGAGTAGAATACAAAGAATAGTAAATGACTCTTCCAACATTCTTATCGAAGATATTTTAAAATATTTTATTTAAAAAGGGAGGGTTAAAGTCAAGCCCACTACTTTCTGCATATTAGAAAGGCTTATGATTCCCTGTAGTCCCAATCCTTAATTCCCCCTTGAAAATAGAATCCAATATCATGTGATAGAAGTTTTGTTTGATATAAGGAATGAATCCTAGACAATGATAGCTTTTTTGCTTCTGTTCTTCACAATAGGTGAAGACATTTCTGAAGTAATAAGATGCATTTCACCTAATGTTTTCATTGCTAGAAATTCTGGGTTCATGCTCTTCATTTTGTATTGAATCTAATAATCATCAGTGGATGACTCAGTCAAAACACATCCTAGACCTTTTCTGCAGTCTCTCAAACATAAAATTATTTCTGTAGTTATATCTTGGTTTCTCTTCCTTATCCAGGTTCTTCAGATATGACTCCTGTTGTCTTCCTGGTCATCCTTTGCTTAGGAGTTAGGTCACGTGTTTTGGCACTTGATCCCAGTTTGGATGCTGAATGGGAAGAGTGGAAGATACTCTATGAAAAATCATACAGCCTGGTTAGTATCCTGGAAACTGTCCAGAAGAGCCCCAGCGTGCAAGTGTCTAGGCATAGCAGAGGTCATAGAGGCCCCACCGCAACTACCACCACTGAGGTTGCTTAATCACGAGCATTGTGAGTAATAGATAGCCAGATTCCCTTTCATCAGTATGAGGAGAATGTGTGACTATTGAGTTCTAGACTAGCTCTCCCTGGTCTCTAATCACCTGGACAGCAAATCTACATCAGCATGTACAGGAGATTAATTAGAAAGAGATGTCACCCATTTTTGTTCTTATCCAGGAGGAAGAAGCACTGAGGAGAACAGTATGGGAAAAGAACATGAAAATGATTAAACTTCACAATGGGGAGGATGGCCTGGGGAAGAATGGCTACACCATNACATAAAATTATTTCTGTAGTTATATCTTGGTTTCTCTTCCTTATCCAGGTTCTTCAGATATGACTCCTGTTGTCTTCCTGGTCATCCTTTGCTTAGGAGTTAGGTCACGTGTTTTGGCACTTGATCCCAGTTTGGATGCTGAATGGGAAGAGTGGAAGATACTCTATGAAAAATCATACAGCCTGGTTAGTATCCTGGAAACTGTCCAGAAGAGCCCCAGCGTGCAAGTGTCTAGGCATAGCAGAGGTCATAGAGGCCCCACCGCAACTACCACCACTGAGGTTGCTTAATCACGAGCATTGTGAGTAATAGATAGCCAGATTCCCTTTCATCAGTATGAGGAGAATGTGTGACTATTGAGTTCTAGACTAGCTCTCCCTGGTCTCTAATCACCTGGACAGCAAATCTACATCAGCATGTACAGGAGATTAATTAGAAAGAGATGTCACCCATTTTTGTTCTTATCCAGGAGGAAGAAGCACTGAGGAGAACAGTATGGGAAAAGAACATGAAAATGATTAAACTTCACAATGGGGAGGATGGCCTGGGGAAGAATGGCTACACCATGAAAATGAACGCCTTTGGTGACATGGTGGGTGTGACATGGATTACTTCTCACTGTGTTCTCTTGTATGCTTTGCATAGAATCTTTTTTTCATAATCACTTATGTATGCTTTCTTGAAGACCGATGAAGAATTCAAGAAAATGATGGTTGATTTCCCAATGCAAAGTCACGAGAGGGGGAAAAGCATCTGGAAACGATCTTTTACTGAATTACCCAACTTTGTGGATTGGCGGAAAGAAGGCTATGTGACCCCTGTGCAGTTCCAGGTTTGACAGTGCCACCTGCCCTTCTCAAACCATATTGAAGAGGAAAGAACTTAGTGTCTCTGTTTTCTTATTGAATGAGGAGAGATTTGCAGCTCATTTTTTAAATAATATTTTTTCTTCTTTGAAATCTTCATACATTTTCCAATATCTATTGATCTTGACAGTCCACCAAACATATTCTATGGATATTAACTTCTACCACATCTCATTGTTGAGTTCATGTCCCTTCTATTGTCATTAATAACTTATAAAACAAGAAGTCTTTCACAAATGTGGGGGGACCCACAGGAGCATGTGCACAGTACCAGCATCCAAGTCCTCTGGGAGACTGACAACTCTTTCTAGGCATCTGTCAACAGCCAGTTCGTCATTTTCACAAATTATTCACCTGTCTGTGTTGTTACCTGAGTTGGCATTTGTTTGTGAAAGACCGTATTTTCTTCACTTTAGGGCAATTGCGGTTCTTGTTGGGCTTTTGCTGCAACTGGTGCCATAGAAGGACAGATGTACAAAAAGACAGGCAAACTCATTCCTCTGAGTGCNAACGGAGGTCTGGAGGCTGAGGCGACCTACCCCTATGAAGGAAAAGTAAGTGGACCTCATATGATGTCATTTCAGCTCAACACGGAGTGAGGGACAACTGTAGATATGATACACTATCTTCAGCACTCAGATTGGATGGTAGAATCTCTCTCTGTACTCTCATTTCAGTCATTAAGTATCGACCTTTGCATATATTTTTGGTGTAATGATTTTGGTGTAGTTCCTTTCTGTGTGCATAGAGAATATAGAATTTATTGTACATATAATAGAGTCTCTGCCGTGATGTAGGATGTCCTGTTTTATATGTGGTACTTTTATTTTTTTAATGAATAAATCAGTTTTGGCCAATGATATAGTGAAGTAATGCCAGTTGAGTTATTCAAACAGAGATAGAGATAAAGAGAGAGAGAGAGAGAGAGAGAGAGAGAGAGCAATCAGTGTCAAAGTGATTCCATGTAGCTGCTGAAGGAGAAAGATGTCAGAATATTACTGGTAAGCCACACCTTTGGGGCAATACATAGATTCCTAGAAATGGGTTAATTTAAGATGTAAGAGCTAGCTATGAATATGCCTGGGCTATTGATTAAACATTGATGTAACTAATATAGTTTCTAGATGATTATTTGGATCTAGGTTTGAGATATGAAAGCACATTCTCAACTTGCACTGCAGCAATAAAAAATTCTTATGGATAGAGGGAAATATTGGTTGTTACTGAGGACAAGGGAACTTATTCTTAATTCTAGCTATTCCGGGACCATTTCACTTCCTGGGATGACTTACAATAATCCAGACTTTTGTGTGCTCAGTTGCAAACAGGAGAGTGGTAGTTGTGATTCTCTACCAGGACATGGAGGGAAGAAACTGAGTGTCTTATATCTTCACCTTTTAAAGGATGGACCCTGCAGGTACAATCCTCAGAATGCATCTGCTAAAATCGAAGGATTTGTGGCCCTCCCAGAATATGAGGATGTCCTAATGGATGCTGTAGCAAATGAAGGGCCCATTACTGCTGCAATTGATGCTCTACATGAATCTTTTAAGTTCTACAGTGAAGGTTAGTTACAAAGAAAAAGTCATTGAGACATCTTCATGTCATGACAAGTTCTACTACTAGCTGCTATGTAAATGTGATATGAATTATTAAGGTTTTGCGTTGTACTCATCTCCATGTAATAGTCCTGAGTACTGAAATTCAACTGGTAGGAAAGCCAGATGAAAGTTAATGTTTCCCATTTAATAAAATATATTGGTGAAGTAATTTCTCAACTCCTCTACTTTTCATGGGCCTTTTAGTTATTCACAGAAACTGATTATCTGAAATAGAATTGAAACAGAGACTTTAAATTAAATAATTTAGCCCTGTAAGTTTAATTTGGCATGAGACACTAGTAGAAAAACTATAACGTTCCAAGGAGTCATTTCATGTGCATGAAGTTCCTAGCTATTAATAAATGTCACTATTTTGAATATTTTCAGTTTTCTGTGAAACTGTATGTTTATGTTTGTGTGCGTGCACCCATGTGTGAGTACTGGCATTTTTGTGAACAACTAACTAGCTCAAGTCTGATTGTATCATTTCATTGACTGTTGAAATAGTTCTACTGTTGGTGGCTGTGGTCACTGCCAGGTGCCCTGTGCATCTCACATCAGCTTCTGTGTTATTTCCTAGGCATTTATTATGAACCAAACTGCAGCACTTACAATTTGAGTCAGGCAGTTCTTGTGGTTGGCTACGGATTTGATGGAAATAAAACGGATCGCAATAACTACTGGCTGATCAAGAACAGGTATAAATTGCCACAAAAATCTTTATTTGAAATTTCAGAAGCTAGAGAAATGGTTCAGGGGTTAATGACACAGGATGCATGTCCAGGGGATTTTGATGAGATTGCAATTTTGAGGCAATATTTTGATATAAAGTTAGAAGATTTTGTTTCATTTAAGTTGAACAAAATCTGTTCTTGTTTTCCCATGTGCATGGATGAGGAATATTTGACTGTGTGCTTGTCTGCAGACATGTGTGTACCAGTGAGCATGTGTAGAGGTCTGATGTCAGCATCAGTTGTTTCTCAATCACTATATAACTTCTATATTAAGGCAGTGTTCTTTTCTGATCTAATAGTTAACAATTTAATCTCACTTACCAGCTTGCTCTTGGTATGTTCTGTGTCCATGTCTCAAGAATGAGGTTTACATGAACACCATAATGGTAATCTGGCTTTCCAGTGTGGCTCTTGAGACTGATCTCAGCTCTTTAACTGCTGAGTTGCCTAAAGTTCCAAGAATTTACTAACAGTAGGTTCTCATAAAATTCCCAACCCTTCACTGGTTTCTAGGGTATCAATATCATGTATGTGACACTGATTTTGTATAATGTGACACATTTGAGAGTTCTGAAATATAGTAGAAAGGTATTCTGCTGTGGTTTTCACATTTCTGTGTGAGGCACCTCTTGGTGCTCAGGAATAGACCCTCTCCCTTTCCTGATCATTTTGTTAGATTGGCCTCTTGACAAATCCATCATGTGGTTAGTTTTCTACTAAATGAAAACATGATCTCTTGTAGCTGGGGACAAAGCTGGGGCATGAATGGCTACATGAAAATTGCCAAGGACAGAAACAACCACTGTGGAATTGCTTCATTTAACCAGTACCCTCATGTGTGAACAGCCTGATGACCAAATAGAAGCACTTGGTAGGAGACTGTATTTCCAGAAGGGTTCATCAACTTCAAAGGCCAGCTTTTGCTTACTGTGTAAATTGCTGAGTCTGTCAAGGTCCACATTGCAGTGTGAATTCTGGGAGCTTTCAAATATTTCAAGTTACAAGATTTATAATTGTTCCTCTAACTAATGAGTGTTTATGATTCCTGCAGCAATTTTATTTTCACTCTTAATGCTTGTGTAAATAAAATTATTTAAAATTAATTTCAAGTATCATGTCTAATTTTTTATCTTTTGTGCAGTGACTTTATTGTGGTCAAACATGCAATTCACCTTGAAATGGAGACTAGAGTTGTGCTGGTGTCTGGAAGATAGGGTGGGAGGGTCCTCCTTGATGGGTGGCATTCTGCATTGTTGTGGTTTGCTTTTCAGTGTTCTGATTTTCCACCAGCAACCTGGCTCTGAAAGACTATGATAATTTCTGGTTTTGACACTTTTAGCTGACACAGATGTGGGAGCCCACAGAAGTGGATCCATTCCACATTGACTGGAGGTCAGCAATTTCACATGCATTCTTGCTTTTTCAAGGCTATTGACAAGAGGGTTGACTTAAGGTGTGGCTTTAAAGAAGATATCTGGGCCTAGAATGTGATTATTTGGTGTTTTGTGTATTAAGATGGCCCATAGACTTCCTTGCTCATGATCTCCTTCCTTAGGAAGGTGAGCATCCAAACAGACTAGGGTCCCACATAGCCTGTACATGAAGTAGAATCAAAACCCAGATCCATTGCCCTTGGCTTCTCAGTCAGCTCTTCTTGTCAGCCACGTTCAGAGAGTCCGGATTG